>JAFIDM010049286.1:1058584-1106710 GCA_023159025.1 Thereuonema tuberculata
TATTTTACCTCCTGTTTAAGCCTTGTAAAGTCGGAATTTTAATAGCTTACCAGTTAACGAAAAATTCTCTGCTGAGGGAAATTAATTTGGATAATTTTCTCCTCGATACCTTTTTGCCAAGTAACAGAAAATACAAAATCCAACATCTTCAAGTGTGAACCCTTTGATTCTAGCTAAGGTTCCCTCATACTATCTCAAGGTGCATACCAATTTACGTTCATAAGAATCATAGCCATTTCCATTCTACAGATTAATGCTAACAGAAATCAGATGCTGTATATTGTTTAGTTTGGCAAGTTGAAAAGCTTTAACAGAAATTCTATGGTAATATTTTCCAGTGTTAAGCATTATTCAACTAATGTTCAATTTCTGGAGACAAGATAACTTAGATTTGTTTTTAAAGAAGTTTTTAAAGTTCATCAACTCGATACAGATCACATAATCATATAGTGTAGATCTAGAGTCGTGAAAATTCTTCGAAGGTTTTAACCGACCATCTTTTTTCTTTTTCTCTCCTATAATATATGTCTTTTTCTCTCCTATATATTGTCTTTGTCACATTTTTGGGGGATTTTTTCAATTCTTCATCGACAAAAGAATAAAGGATTTTATTTATCTAAACTAGAGTGTTTGCAAGTCATGTATTTGGCGGAAGGAAAATTAAAATGAATATATTGTTTGAATCTTTAAAGATTTTGTTTTTTGGAAGGCTTGATGAGGGCATTACTGGGAGCTGATGGCGCTTCAACTTGAATGGCAAATTGTATCACTCGGTTGAAAATCGATCCTTTGAATTGTGACTACATCATCTCTGTTGCTTTACAAAGAACTTCTGCTATGATTAAATTGCGATGACAATCAGTAACGACAAATTGTGTGCCATTACAGAGTCCTTTCTTTGGATTGAGATTGTGAAGAAATATCACAATTGACCCTGTCTTCAGACTCAGTTGATGAGAGGCATTCCGGAGATTTGAGTGGTGATTGTTTTGTTAATCACTTCGATCATCCGATGCTAATTCATCTGAGCTGCAGAAGATATGAGACTTTTCGGGGAGGTTTCTGATCTGTTGCATTACACTCAAATAGATGGGAGACTTGCCGGGCAGCTTTCTGATCTCTTGCGTTACACACACAGAATTGAAAACTATCTCATACACAACATCGCATAGCAGGTGATATATGGAACAGCGAATGGATACTTTTAGGACCAGCACCATCTTCAAACATGGAGGCATCCGCACTCCGTATAAGAAAGTGGAAAAGATAAACTATATATTGAAATATTTTCCGTTATTTCTACTATTTGACAAATATTGTATCACGACAAAGTAATTAATCAATTTTTCAATACACCAACATGATGCTAATAATTGTATGACTTACTAAGTACCAAAATTTGTTTAGATTTATTTTCAGATCGTACAACTGTTGAAAATACTCCAAACTGAATGGGGAACTAATATAGGGATTTCCGTGTGATATCTATCGAAGAAAGTGCTTTAGGAGACGATATTCATGAGAAATAGCAATTTTCTGCAATGCTTTCACATGGGTATTAAGATCTCAAGTTCCAGTAGCCTAAACTTGATCAATTTTATATACATTTTTTTTTATTCCCAGAATTTGATCAGGTTCAGACTTTCTCTGGTGAATGCTAGGCTGTAATTATAGGTGCGCATTGTTTTGTTGAGGCTCTTCTTACATAAGGGACAGAAAGATATGGATTTCCGTTTCTTCTGTGTTTCTTTGTTTCACGTTTCGGAATAACTTAATGTGTGTTAAAATAATAGTTATTAATTAAAAAGACAAACACACTATAAAATTGTTAAAAAGCGTATAGACTATAATTTAAAATAAATATATTACAGAAGCGTTCCAGAGACTACAATGGCTCTCCTTGTCAACTATCTAAAATATTGAAAAGGGTGATATTTATAAAAAGGACTTTAGAAATTATATAAATATCAGCATTTTTATATTTGCATATAGTTGATAAGGTGAACTGTCGATGTCTCTCGAAAGCTTCTGTAATGTATTTATTTTTATTATATACGCTTTTTAACAATTTCAAAGTGTGTTTGTTTTTTTAATTAATAATCTTTCTTGTACGGTAATAATGCAAATTGTTCCCGGCAATCTTGCAGTCGATAATAGTTTTGATCATCCAAAATGGTCATTCACATTTAATTTTTCCTAATTAAAATTTCCTCAGATAATTCAAAAATCGTATGATACTATTAAGAAATTTGACAGAAAGATAGGCCGGGAATAGAAATGCTCCCATTAGATTTTATAGTCAATACCGTAGAATGCCATAATTGCCTAACTCTATTACATATTTGTTAAGACTTAATCAGTAAAATAAATTTAGAAGCAAAAAGTTCATGACCTCAGAAGTGGAGAGGAGATCACCTCAAATGTAAAAAGTTATACAGAAAAAAACAAGACAATAAAGCAGAAAGTCGCTTCTTATGGAGATAATGTTAAGATAGAAACAAAGACAATACAGTGAGTAAAGGGATCAGAAAAGGGATATTTTGTATTTTACCTTAATTTGTGCGGAACTGAACTCCCATAGTCCGTTCTTTTTTCTCTATAAATATAAGCCCAAACGGAACTAAAACATATTTCCCCTCACTCAAGATAAAAACCAATCATTAACAGTGAGCCGAACTTTCTCTTTGAACCACAGAAATAAATACATGAAAAAGTACGCCTTACAATGAGTTGCAGCAATATGCCAGTACATTGGCGAGACCGGACGTTTATAATTGGATCGATTATCTGACCACCGTAGAGCCTGTTCAAAAAAAAAATCTCTGCTAGGCTACTGTTCAGCACTCCCGGACACGGATCACTCCGTTAACTGACGATTCTACTGTGTTGGCAGAGGCAAAACCTAACATCTTATGTAAATGCATGGAGTCCGTTTTTCGACGGCTTCAATTTACAATGACTGTCTTTCTGCTCAAAGTATTTACCAATATCGTTTTTCCTTTGCTATCGAGAGATTCACAGATCTCTGATTTAGTTCCTTCGTGTACAATACATATTTGTTCTCTGCTATCACTCAACTTGTCATATTAAGTGATCTTCCATTGACCGCATCCGATCTTCCAGTCTGTTTACAACATCCACATGGCCGGCAGCCTTCCAACGTTTACAAACACTTCCAGGTCGTTGCCTCTCAGTGGACTTGAAGTTTTATTGATCTTCACCAGGAGGTGTCGCCAGACTTCTGATTGAAGTCGTAGAGGTTCCTCTACCATATTAGGATTTTTTTTCTTCTACAGGATCCACAGACCGTACTTCCTGCTGCATATCATTGGTCCCGGTTTACATATAATACCTCAATCTGAAGTGTAAAGATATTTCCATTAAAAAAGTCCCGTGGCAAGGATCGAAAGAGATCGAACATTTTTTAAATAATAGTGTTGTTTTTATGCATCTGCTGACCTTTTATTGACTTTACGAAATAAATACTTGTTCATGATGTAACTGTTCCGGTTTTATTGGAACAATACGTAATGAAGGATTCAATGTTATATGTAGTACAAAAACTTGCTTCTGAATTGTTTTTTGGTTTTTTTTTTTACGTTGGATATCAATAATTTGTGGAGGAAGATATAGAAGAATGATAAACCTACAATATGCAAGGCATAGCAGAATTTGGATAATTGTGGAATTTGTGATAAGTCGTTCATTTAATTTCTTTTTAACAAAAAGATCTGTTTTGATATATAAAATAAAACTTGTGTTCCATGTTAATAACTCAGAGGGAACATTTTTCTAAAAACTTGTAAATTTTTCCAAGAAATTCTCATAAATTGCAATTGCAAATTGTACTCTTTACTTAATACTTTATTGCTGATTGTTTTGATCGAATTTAGCTAATATATTCTTTAGACAAAAAAAAATCGACGCATCGAATTATCCAATTGAGACAATATTGTAAAATGAAATAATTAAAATTTCAGAAAAATTGGATAATTTATTGGACAGAATCAGTTCCACAAAGTGAGCAGGTCAGTACCTCTGGCTCCGATAAAGCTGTTACCCGATGTGGCATTGATGGATACAGGTGGTGAATGGCGTTCTGTGGGATTTGCCAAATTGTCTCCAACTGGCAGGCTAATCGTCGACCTTCCAGGATGGTCACAGGCCACATTACATCCCAATGTGCTAACTAGAAGAGAAATCTGGCGATCTGGCTGGCCAAGGAACTATTATCGCAACCACGAACACTATTAATTAAGAAGTGTGCCGAGTATGGGAGGGCATCATCTTCCTGAAAGTAAGCCCGGGATGTCGTAAAATGATCGTAGAATTTAGGCAACATACCTCTGTGTTGAGATTGCCACAGAGGAGTATCAAGGGGGTCCTGCTAACAAACAGAATGACACCCCAGACCATAGTCCTGTTGCAGGACTATTTGGCATTCGACATTAAGAGTGGGATTCTTATGATATTTCCGGGCCGTCTCCAGACACCTCTGCGCTGGTCGTCAGGGCAGAATTCAAAACGGGACTCATCACTGAAGACTATTCGTTCGCAATCAGAACTTGTGGCTGCCACCACTGCAATCACTCCTGAGGGTGTAGGTCAGTGGTAGCCGGCGCAATAGGAATCGTGAGCGTAGATTCTGCTGCTGTAGACTTCTACTAATGGTTTGGCTGTTCCCTGTAGTATTGGCCAAAAGTTGGATGCTTGTTCAGCAACATCTGATGCGATAAAAGCTGCTACGACAATCGCTCTATCTTCCCCATTCTTTCATTGCTACATTATCTTGTTGTCCGCTGCCTTCTTGTCGCTGAAATCTTCCGTTTAGGACCCATTTCTGCCAGCATCATCTAATTGGTTTGTTCATCGGTTTGTTCATCCAGCCTCATGTAATCCGATGGCTTATCCTCTTGCAAACTTCATCATATGGTCGTATGGCAGCAAATTCGAAGGCGAGGTATTGTTATAGTCAAGGGAGGAAAACCCAATCAAAATCCATTGGATATTTTTTTCCTGAATGTGTATTCGCTCTTTCTATACACATACGATGACCAGTTCCAATGTGCTGTTGCTCTGGCTATTCAATCATTGGGTGCAAATTTTTGATCTTTTGTATCTTCGGTCGAAAGGTTTTTGCTTGTGAAGTTTCATTACTACGGGATTATTTTTTTTTGGTTGAGTCGATTTTTTTTGTCAAAGAGGAATTTAGATTTCATTAGTGATTAAGTGTTTTCCTTTTAAAGTTAAGACTACTAATAAATTACTCTTCTTATAATTATCCCCCATGCATTTGGGGCAAGTGAAAGATTCACTTAAAGCTTTACTGTACTTGTGTTTACTGTACTTCCAAATTTTAATTATTATTCTCAACCCAAATAAACATTCTCTGTGCACTGACTTCACTCACATTATAGCTCAGATTATATCTGAGAGAGGATAGAATCTCAGTTTAAAAAGAGACCTATTCTTACTTTGAATTATCATGTTCACTGAAATCTTGTAGGATTACTAATTATGAATAAAATGTTCAATCTATTAACGAAAGCGGATTATAAATGATTATATTATTTTGAAATAAACTCTAGAAAAATGGTTTCTAAATTGCTCTGAGTAATTTGTTTGACAAAGCAAAAGGTTTTTGACATTCCTCAAATGATAAAAGGGATGAAATTCAGCGACATTTTAGGATATAGTTTCTGACAGTGAGTACATGTGTCCCCAATATTGAGTCATTACTTAATCGGTAATTTCTCTGTAAAATTTCACAGAGCTTGTGGATATTCAGACTTGAAAGAATTTAGTAAGATGTGGGAGAGAATGGCTGTAATGCCAATGACGCTGATGAGCTTAGTAGCACATGGTTCAAAAATTTTTTTAACACCACAGCTAATGACCTCAGTTGTACAAGAATCTGGTGGCATTTGGTTTAGTCCATACTACAATTTGGACTTCTATGTTTCAGACGAAAGTTTCAGAATGATCTTAAGGTATCCTAAGAATATCAGTTTCAATAGCTCATAATTGGTTAATAATTAGTTGCAAATGTTAATTAAATTTTCATTGCACTTGTTGTACTTTTGTTATTAAAGTACTTTCTATTATTATCTTTCCCGTTTTGTTTCAGCATTCTTTACTGCATTTACAATTCTTTTTTGTGGATCTTTTCAATTGTATCAGCAGACCTCCCAATTATTTAGATTTTATATTTGATAAGATTTCGTTTATCTATCTTTTTAATTAGCTTATTTTATTCAAGCTTCAGTTAACAATAATTATAAATCAAGTACTTGTTATTTCAGATCTATCGAAACCTACCTAGTAAAGTACAACTACGGTTTAGAAGAAAAAACCCGAAAGACACTAATAATCATTCAGCAGTTGAAAATTCTCTACAGGAAAAAAACAACTCAGGTTCTTTTAACTGGAGCATAACAGGACTGGACAGAATATTTTCTTCAGAATCAAGCAAATTTACAAAATCAATTTGGAGTGTTGCTCTTATTTGTTTCGCTTCGATATGCATTTATCAAATATATCATTTGATAAAAGATTTTATTTATGGATTGCCAATGACGACATCAGAAATCGTAACTGACACTGATATTATTATGCCAATGGCTACTGTGTGTCCCATGAAGACCAGCAACTACAGTGTTATTTTGAAATACCTTAATAAAACGAATGGGTTCCAAAGAAAGCTAAACTACGAAAATTTACAAAGAAGTCGGGGAAAGGATAAAAACAGAGAACCTGATTCCTGGATAAAGTCGTTCCACACGTTTGATTCTATGGTAAGTAAACTATTTTTTTAAAAATTGTTTAAAAACCTATTATGTTTGAAACTAAAGCATTTCAGTTTTTCTTCATAATAGCAGTTCTTTATTAAACTATTGTTGAAGTGAAATGTAAATTGCAATTCATTATGATTGTTTTTAAAAACATCTCATGAAATGTGACCAAAACTTCTTCTAAAAGTATTGATGTGCATTTCTTCATGCAGTGGCTATACGTCAATGAACGCTTCAAAATTAATTAAATGAAATATAAACAATAGAATGAAATAAATGAATATTCAATATTATGAATTTGTTTATAGACAAATAACTGTATTGTGTCTTTAAATGGCGTCATCCATTTTGCACAGATTCACTATTTTTGAAGTAAAGTTAATATGAACTCAATATTTTTAACATTAATATTGCAAAGCTTTTTTTTCCTTATTAGTTAGTTTTATTTCTTCTTTAAGTTTTAGTTTTTTATTTATTTATTTACTTCTTAATGTCTTTAAGCATGAGTTTATTAGCTTGGAATTGTAATTCACCGCCCCTCTATCTCATATGCACAAAAAATTGTAAGAAATATATTAAAGATTTACAACAAAAGTATTATGTGCGTTGGGTAAAATTACATGAAATATAAAACAAAAATGCACAAGACTAAAAGTTCACTTATCTGTTTTTGGAAATTGTGATTCCGGGAATCCAAGATAGCCGATTTCATGTTTCCTGACCATCGTCAGTTGGATCCGCCAAGTGTCTTGTAGCTCAGTTGAATCAGAAAAGATATAAAGTAAACAACAACAATATTTAATATGAAGGCTCGTCGTTTTGTCTACTTTTGTTTATTCAATACGTTTTCTGAGTTCACTGAGCTATAAGATAATGGCGAATCCAACTGACGATGATCAGAAAACCTGAAATAGGCTCTCTTGGATTCCCGGTATCACAATTTCCAAAACAGATCAGTGAACATTTAGTCTTATATTTCATACATTAAAGATTGCTTATTGTTTTCATTGGTAAATAAAACAATAAAATTGCTCGTTTAATTAAAACAAAAGAAAAAAAGCAGTGTAAGGCCATGTAATTGAAGCAATAATTTGATTTAAATATTTGTAATTAAATATTTAATGAAATAATTCCTCCTAGGCTTCCAATAAACTTTAAATGATTGGAAAAGTAAAATAATTATTTATGATGTCAACGATGAGAGCAGATATAAAAGTCACAACTGTAGCTAATATCATGAAGGAAGGATCGGTGACGTGACGCCTCCTTTAAACATCACAAGTCCGTCATCAGAAGGCAAAGTCAGTTATTATGAAAATTCCACCGAATCAACTAGAAGTTCATATGCGGAAAAATTATTAAGAAATAGCGTCATATATACAGGCAAGAAGTATCCCAAAGAGGAATTAAATCCGATAAGGAGAAAAGAAGATTAGTCAGTGCGTTGAACGAGGACCAATGATAACTCAGGAGAATATCCACAGTGAAGATTTCCAGATAAACGATGTGAATGGGAAATGGTGGATGTAAGACGCCTACAAGAAGTGACGGAATTATATTTAGGAAGTTTAGCTTAAGAAGAAACTACTACTGTCAGCTAACGAAAGAAGAAACAATATGAGTGAGTACTAAAAGTTTATTTACGAACTGTTTAGTTAATGAAGGACTAGACTCAATTATCTACTACTGGGTGATTAATTCAGCCATAGTTTCAGCGTGAATTTATATTACAGAACTGTAAAGAAAACCGTTTATTATCGTTTATTGCAGTGCAAGTTTATATTTGAATGTTATTATATTTTAAGTTATCATTCAGTGCTCCAAGATATTATTAATTTAGCAGGAAAGAATAATAAGAGTTATTCTGGAATTTCGTAAGCTTGAGAAAAGCAATGAGATCTGTCAAAAAGTAAAGCCCAGTCGGGAAGGACGCATTGGTCTAGGTCAGCTTTTTGAAAAACCTGATCGACGGGACACTTTGGCTATAGCTTAGCTGGACCTTTTCCTAGGAGTAGTATGGGCAATTCTTTTCTTTTGGTAATTGTAGACACTTTCAGCGGCTGAATTGAGGCTAAACCGATGCGGCAAGCTTCGGGGGAAGCCTGTGTCAAATTTTTAAAGGAGGTATTTTTCCGTTTCGGTTTTCCACGTGTCATAGTTAGTGACAATGGTTCTCAATGTAGGTCGACAGTGTTTAAAGAGTTTTGCAAAAGTTAAGGCTTTAGTCATCGTCTCTGTTCACCCTACCATGCGCAGAGCAACACTGCAGAACGCTATATTTGTTCTGTCAAATTGATGATCAAATGTTATTCATAAGACAAGCATCAAAATTGGAATGCTGACTTAGATCGGTTCCTTTTTTGCTTGAGAGGTACTGTCAGTGAGGCGACAGTAGACTCACCAGCTTATTGTATGCTACTGAGGGAGATATTGCCAGGGAGAATCACTCTTGAGGAAGTTCCGACGAGTGATCGTTTCAGTTAGAAGCAAACACAGGATAGTCAGTGGAAACGACTCTTAGACAAGATCCGAAAATGCCGTGCTTCGTCTGCGATGCAAGACAAAAAACATTACGATCTACATAGGAAGAACACCGTTTTCCAGATAGAGGATCTCGTTTTGATCAAAACTCATCATCTCTCATTCAAGATCGATAAAGGGTCCGCCAAATTGCTTCCAAACTATGATCGCCCTTTCGTTATTCGTCAAATTACCTCCCCTGTGAGTTATGTAGCAGAGCTCAGAGAGAATCAAGTTCATGTGTCTCATCTTAGAGCTTTCAATAAGTATAATAACAATCGATAGCTATCCATTAGGTTTGTTTTTTTTTGGTTTTCGTTCAGTCTGCAGCTGGACTTTTCATTTTCGTGTTTTTTTTTTTCCTAATACATACTATTTATACAAAGTCCTTAACGTGTGCCAAAATAATTGTTAAAAAGTTCAGCCCGCACACATAGATTAAAAATTACATTAAAAATTTTAAAAGTTAAAAAGGTTAAAGACAGGAGCCCTAGCTTTCACCAACAGTACGACGTGGCTTCATCAGGAGAGATAGTTCGAAAGACAGTCAGCTCTTCTATTTAAACCATAACGGACCAATGAAAAGGGTTAATCATTTCATTGGTCCCTGCGAACTGCAATAGGAGCCGGCTGGAAGATGGAGACATCTAGCGGAGATCACAGGCCGTTGGATAAACTGCCAACCCAAGCACATGGCGTTGTTTACAGACAGATGGCTTTTCACCTGGTGGAGGCAAAGCGCCTCAAAATAATAAAAAATAATAAGAAAAAAAAAGAAAAAAGAAAAGAGGACAAAAGAAAATAAAAAAAAACATGGAAGGTAAAATTTTTATTTTTTATTTTTTTTTTATTTTTTTTTAATTTTTATATAAAGAAACAAAACAAAAGGAGATAAAACAAAGAAAGCATAAAAAATAAATAAAAATAAAAAAGGAAATTGAAAAACTGGAAAAATAGCAACAAAATAAATGAGAAATTGAAAACAAAGATGAGGAAGTGCAAAGAGTCGGTCCTCATATCGGTCACGAATGACTGCTACAACGATGGCCTTTCCATCCGGAATATCAAGCAATATTCTTTGGCAAAGAAGAAAAGAAGAAAGAAGCTGAATTAGTGTTTTTTTGTTTTTTTTTTCATATTTATTTTTTCTTGTTTTCAATTTCTCATTTATTTTGTTGCTACTTTTCCAGTTTTTCAATTTCCTTTTTTATTTTTATTAATTTTTTATGTTTTCGTTGTTTTATCTCCTTTTGTTTTGTTTCTTTATATAAAAATAAAAAATAATAAAAAAAAAATAAAAAATAAAAATTTTACCCCCCATGTTTTTCTTTATTTTCTTTTGTCCTCTTTTCTTTTTTCTTTTTTTTTTATTATTATTTTTTATTATTTTGAGGCGCTTTGCCTCCACCAGGTGAAAAGCCATCTGCTTGTAAACAACGCCATGTGCTTGGGTTGGCAGTTTATCCAACGGCCTGTGATCTCCGCTAGATGTCTCCATCTTCCAGCCGGCTCCTATTGCAGTTCGCAGGGACCAATGAAATGGTTAACCCTTTTGATTGGTCCGTTATGGTTTAAATAGAAGAGCTGACTGTCTTTCGAACTATCTCTCCTGATGAAGCCACGTCGTACTGTTGGTGAAAGCTAGGGCTCCTGTTTTTAACCTTTTTAACTTTTAAAATTTTTAATGTAATTTTTAATCTGTGTGCGGGCTGAATTTTTTACATACTATTTACACTCATTAACAAAAAAAACGACGCGCCTAGAAGGAGTTGTCCGATTGAGACAAAAATTTGTGGAGAAGAAGATTGTGTACAGAATAAAAAATCATTAAAATTTCAGACAAATTGAATGATTTATTTCAGAGTTACAGAGTTACAAAGTAACGAGCTCAATAAGGTGTTGACCCACCTCTACCCTTAATTCAAGCTGCCACGCGACGTGGCATAGAGTGATAAAGCTCCCTGATGGTCTCCTGCGGTATTTCTTTCCAAATTTGCTCCAAATGTCGGGCTAGGTCATCCACATTCCCTGGTTGATGCAGTCGCCTTCCCATCATATCCCTGACATGCTCGATTGGAGAGAGATCTGGGGATCTGGCTGGCCAAGGAAGCGTTTCACAAGCTGCAAGACAGGTCGTAGCAATATGTGCCGTATGTGGTCTGGCATTATCTTGCTGAAAAATAAGGCCAGGGTACTGCAAAAGGAAGGTGTAAGGATATTATTATTATCGTGCCTCGAGATGTTTGTTATATAGATGGTGTGCAATAACGAACTGACTTTGTTGGAAAGAATATGAAAGGCAGTGGGACATCTTCATTGTTATAACAAGAGAAAGACGACGGCACATCAGGATGCTTTGTTAGCAAAAACGAGGAGGATTGTTGCTGTGAAAGATGGAAGAAAAAGCGGAGTTCTGACAGCGGTCGCCTAGCAATGATGAATAGAAAAATACGATGTTGATTCAGATAGAACAATCAACGATATGGCTTCGTATAAATAGAAGTATTCATGGACTGGTATTTATACGTAAATGTAAATGAAATAGGAAAGAGAACGTATCGTAAACATATATAAGTATGATTCGTTTTATTGCTTATGAGTTAAATTGAAATTTCCTGAATAACTTAAATACAAAGTTTGTTTCGAGATTTTTTCCTTAGGACCAAATGGAACCCGGACGAATCTGCAAAGGAAACGTAGAACTTGGAGAAGCCAATAAGCCAGACGTATTCCGAAAGAAAGAAGACTACGTAAGACGAAAGAAAGAAGATTTCACGAGACGCATTTCACGAGGACTATAAATGGTGAATCGATATTCACGTAAGGTTAGATCTTCGACAGAGGATAAGATTACTTCCGCATATATGAAGATTTAGAGTAAGTGTATTTAGTTTATATAATACAAAAAGCACGATTTAAAGAATAAACTATAATACACAGCGTCTCAGAAGGTCAAAACTTAGAAGAGGATACAGGATTTATCTTTGAATTTAAAGTGACTGTTATTAATGTTTTCAAAGTAAAGAATCCGAAAGCTTATAGTGCATCGTTATATATATCTAACATATAAAAGTACTTTTAGGATAAACGGGAAACCTGCACTCTTGAAAGCGGTTAGTCCAATTGAAAGAAAAGATTACTAGAAGATAGTGAAAGAACTTTAATAAGTAAATACTAGATGAAAAGTCTTTGACAAGATGTATTTGTAAGTAGTAGCGAAGCAATTTAATTATTAACTAATTAAAACTTTTGTTGTTAATACAAACCTTTAGCGTTGAACTATTTATTTATTCCTATTCCGTCAATCTATATCATACTCTGCCAAATAAATATACATTATATAAAGGTTATTAAACTAAATAACTATAAAACAAATTAACAGAAGGGTAGTAAAACATGTCTCAGAATGTCGTCGACGTACCGCTGTGCTGTAAGTGGGCCGCTAGTGACGACCAAAGGGGACCGGCTATCAAGGAAAATGGCACCCCCAAACCATAACTTCTGGTTGAGGGCCTGTGTGGCGTGCAATAGTGAAAGCAGGATCGGCACGCTGCCCCGGGCGTCTCCAGACACGTCTGCGACAATCGTCAGGACACAATTGGAAGCGGGATTCGTCGCTAAACACTATACGTCCCCTCTCAGCATCATTCCAACCGGATCGAGCCAAGCACCACTGTAATCTGGCCCGACGGTGTGCAGACGTGAGTGGCAGGTGGCGTAGCGGTCGGTACGAGCGTAGATGTCGCTCTGTCGGCCGTCTGTGCATGGTCATAGTGGACACTCGTGTGCGGTCACACATCTGATGGTTGATAACGATTATTCAGGTGCTGTAATAGCTGATCTGAAAATCACTCTATCCTCCCGCTCTGCATTGGCCCTAGGGCCATTGACGTTGAAATCAGCCATTGTCCACCCATTCCTGCCATCATCTTCTAATCGCCGCATCACTTCGACCCATATGACGAGCGATTCTCCGATTTGCCGAGCCAGCCTCTTTCAATCCAACGATACGACCTCTTTCAAACTCTGACAGTTGCACGTAATGAGCTCGAATCTTGCGGCGAGGCATTTTTTCAGTCGTTGAAAGGTGTCCTAACTCGCAATGCAGCAGAAATTTTGACCATCAGATTGAGAATCGCTTCTTATATACACCTGCTGAGTGCGTAGTTCCGAGGCGCTGTAGCTCTCGCTATTCATTCATTGGACACCAAATTTTATTCATTTGCATGAGTGGTCCCAATATCTTTGCATACGAAATTTCATCACAATCGGAGAACTCCTTGTAGGTGCGTCGTTTTTTTTTGTTAATGAGTGTATATTCTTTCAATTTCGTATTCCCTTGAATTTTCCCGTTGTATTCCGTTTGAATGAATTCAAGAGTTAACTTAAGTCATAATGTTTTACTACTTGTACAATTTATTTATTTATCATTAAAATATCTGATAATTTTAGTTTTGCTTAATGGTAAAAAAAAAAAAATACTTAAGCTCAGTGTATTATGTCTAAGGGAAATAGTTTACTTTCTTTTCTCTTACTGAGAATTGTTTTTAGCGTGTTTTTTTATTAGTATTGAGCTTGAGTTTTTTTTTTCGTATTAACCCTTTTCAGTCTGATTTTAGAGGTGCAGACTTTTGTGGACGGATGGGGGCTTTTGTCACGGTTTTATTTTGTGGCTGTGTTTATTATTGCAGTTTTCTTTTATTTGTTTTTCTTACTTTTGAGATTGTAATTTTTCTTATCTATCTATGTGCATGCAGGCTGCTCATGTTAGTGAAGTAACAATACATCTTTGTTAAAGCCGTTGTGATTGATAGAAATGAAATCCTCATTGTTGATAGTAAATGATCTATGGTAAATGCCTAGCGACAAAAACGGTTTTTTTTTTTGGTAGGAAGAAAAGAAGAAAAAAGAGGAACGTTTCTATTCAGCCAAATTACGAATATGAACCTTTGGTTGTAGGACATTCAAGTAACCCCTGTATGTAAAGAAACCTATCATTTGGTAGCTCGTTGACAAATCACAGAAGAATCTGAATAACTCAGAGAACTGTTAAGCTAACATGATGTTCTAATTTTCGAACTCTAATAAGTTTGTTAGCGTTCTGCTATCGTCTGGGTATATATTCAGAGATTTTGGCATCCTTCGAATCCTTGGCCTTATTAGTCACATATATTGCCTAACTTAGCCTGCATGCAATTTTGTTTTTAAGGATGAAATGAAAACAAGACTGATTTGAAGTTTTCAGTAATTATTGCTAGAGAATTTTCTGTATTTAATTAAGAGATCAATCGATTAGTTATTTTCTTATTTCTTGTATCTTTGTATTTTTTTCTGTTTAATTAAAGCATATTTTTACTATTTGTTTTAAGTGGGATTTCATGCATTCATTTGGTATTTTACTAGTTTTGCATTATCTTTTTCTGACCTTTTACGGGCCCAGCAAGGTCAGAAAGTTTCACCTTCCTACTTCCATGCGACAAACTTGAACTCAATACTTGGGTTGTTCTGCTAACCTGTGTGGTCTACAAGGTAATCTTTGTCGTATCTCAACTTCCATAATGCTTTGCAACGATTTAACGGCTAAACGCACTATTCCGTCTTTCGTTATGTTTCCGTAACGTAATTGCTTAAGTGACGTAGTTATGTCTTCAGGGTAACAAGAATGGGGAACAATTACATGAAATTTTTAAGATGGTAAATTTTTGAATATAAATTAATAGAAATATATGGTTAAATATGATTTTTATTTCAGGTAATTGTTTCCCATTCTTGTGATCCTGAAAACATAACTACGTCACTTGAGCAATTGCGTTATGGAAACATAGCAGAAGACGGAGTAGTGCATTTAGTCCTTCATAGTTTGCTTGAAACAATCAAGAATAGTTTATAAGAAAAATGGAACAGATTTCGTAGTTTGGTTTTTTTTTCGTTTGCAGTAAGAGCGCTTTCGTTGCAGAAGCTCCGAATACTATAAATAATCCATAAAAATTCTGAGGTGGTTTCCTTATGCCTTCCTTAGGAAGTTATTATTGAAATCATTGAAGACATTTTGTAGGTGCTAGCCATCAATTCAAAAAATTGAACTAGGAGAGAATTAAGGTTAGGAGAGAACCATTGTATTTAGGCCACTTATACAAATTCATTGAAGTACGAGAGTTTTGTTAGGCTTAGTTTTATTATCAATCTGTCCGGACGCCGAAAACTAAAAGGTTTATTTGAGCTTGAGAAGAAAAATAAACTTATTTATAGTAATTCTTAATACTTCTCTTTCAATCTTGTGTCACTAAACCTTAAGATTCATATTATCTTCATTATCAGCTATTGTTTTTGAGGAAAATTGTTCTTAACCATATTTTGGATTATAATTGTCCCTACAGAAATATTTGTATAGTTTACAGTGTTCACTTCTGAACTTAAAATTATATTTATTTATTTATTTTTTTTTATAACATTTCTCCCATCTTGAGTCAAAGCAAAACAACGTAATAAAATACTGGTATTTAATACACCAATTAAATAAATAAAGCTTAACGAACAAAAAAGTCAATGCTAATTAACAATAGAAAAAGGATATGAGGAAATAAAATTTTTAAAGATAATGAAAGCGCTCATTCTTTCACATCATCATTATGACAGTGTTATTAATACTATAATATTATTTGCTTTTCAGTTATAAATAACTGAAACATTTCAGTAAAAACCCTGGTGAATTTAATTTACACAAAGTATACATAAATGTTCTATATTTTTTTATATAGAACTCATTTTTATAACAGTATTCTCTCATTTTTATAACAGCAGAATATACCATTACAAGCTTTGGTTCAAAACTTTTAATCATTTCCATTAATCTCTGTATGAACTAATTATTTTATAAGTAAAGGGCACGAAAGAGTCATGGAAGCTGCCGGTTCAGACCATACGCATTCTAAAGATCTTCTATAAATAAGTCAACCAGCAATTTTAGCGGCAGACAGCCAGGGGTATAGCAGCTATTAGGGGTCAAAGTTGATATGGTGGCATAAAGGAAATTACTTATATCTCACTGCAATAGACTTATAAGTAGCCTCCAACCTTAGAAAAGGATGAGATACACACAATAAGCAGATTTTTATTGGAAAATAAGCAGAAAATTGTTATTGATCAGCTTCAAACCAGATAGAATCGATGTGAAGTTCAGAGAATAGGGCGTCCGAAAGGCAGGTACCGTGTTCACAGTGAGAACATTTAACGAACTCAATGTTGTCAAACTTGAAGAGCCATTCATTGACGATCGTGTCGAAGCAGTAGTTGCTAGGAATGATTCATGGATCAGGTTCAATGTCCAGGTACCCGCATGTGTACAATGCATTCTTTATCATGTTTCTGAAGCGAAGAGCACTGAACTGATACAGCATGAGTGTGCCAGATGTTCACATCATGCATCTCAATATCCCACTGTCTGTGATGAAGCAGACGAAAGACTTGTCGACGAAAGAAGTAAACTTCACATGGCTGGATGAAAAAAGAGAAGTAAGAGGCAGCAGAACGAGGTGCTCTGCTTGTGTCCGGCAGGCTGACCTGTTCCCGGACTTGACCGTCTCCTCCTCTCCTGCTGGCTGTCCGCCCGACAAACTCAACCAGTTAATTCCCCCTTGGACAAGCTTTCATGAAAGATGCCACTTGCCTGGCAATTCCGGTGACGCAGTTGTACCCTTTTCCTTGACAGTGAACAGAGTATCTGCCTTTCGCACGCACTGTTCTCTGAACTTCACTTCGATTGTATCTGATTTGAAGTTGATCAATAACAATTCCTGCTTATTTTCCAATCAATATCTGCTTATTATATCTTTCTCATCCTTATCTAAGATTGCAGGCTACGTATAAGTCTCTTGCAGTGACTTATAAGTAATTTCTCATAGGAACCATGCTAACTTTGACCTCTCATACCTCCTTTATCCCTGGCTGTCTGCCACTAAAATTTTGCTGATTGACTTAGTTATGGAAGATCTTTCGAATGCACATAGTCTTAACCGGCAACTCCGGTGACGCTATCGTGCCCTTTACTTGTCAGATATAATCTAGAAGCTTAAACTTTGAGGACTTTAAATCTGGACTGGGAAGCTCAAATAACTTAAACTTTTCGAAATAAACTGATATTTAAATTTCAATAAGATTGTTGGCTTTGGATTTTATGTCTTGATTAAACTCGCGTGTAATGAGCCTACAATATTATTCATTACAATATTAGCATTACTTTTTCAAATAATCATCTTATTATATTGTTTCCTTTCAACTTTTCTGAACTTTTTCCGAAGTCTAGTCCGAAGGAAAGATAAATTCGCTAATTTTGATTGTAGTCTGTTCATTTACCATTTCATTGAAATATGTTTAGATTCGATTTCATCTCATTGAACTTTGGATCACAATGTGTTTGTCAACAGTAAAACTCCCATTAACATAAACTGGTAAGGTGTACGATATCTTCAAATGCTTCAGAATTCCATGATTCTATTCAAGAACTTTTTTTTTTACCAATAGTAGAAATAACTCCAATCTTATAAAACTAAGTTAATCTACAATTGTAAAATAATAATGTTAACCATTAACTTAAGAGAGAAACTTTCCAAATTCTAGTTTTCAACTTCAATATGCAATTGTGCTCTACAATTTATGATTTAAAAAAGATTAATGCTCCATTTAAAGAGTTAGTTACTTCTATGAAATTGATTTTTGGATTTTAAAATCAGTCAAGGAAACAGTACATATTAAATGAATTAAGTTCAGAAAAACTCAGTAAAGACTGCAGTAATTTCTTCATTACTGAATTTCAGGAAACAAGAAATTTTTAAAGACAATAAAGGTTCTGATTCAATTAAATTATCATTATGACTGTGTATTAATAATATTATATTAATATTTACCTGTAATACTTATCTTTTTCACCATAAAATAACTAAAGATTTCAATAAAAAATCTGGTGAATTTACTGAATGGCATAATTGCGTTTTTAAAATAGGTTTCTTTAAAATTCTAGAATGATTTTATTGTAATCAGTAAGCTAATCAGAAATCTCAAAGTTAAAAACTGCTTTTTTTTCCAGTGTTTTAACGAATCAAATCTACCTCTATCACAATCATGGCAAGGAGCTGGAATTTGTCTGACTTTCCATTCATGTAAGTAATGTTCCATTTATCTGTTCTTAAAAAGGAATGGTTTGACGAATCCTGTTTTTCCTGAATCACACTGTTTTTTTTATTTTTGGTTCTATTTTTTTTTGTAGACTTCACATTATCTGGAAGCTATAAAACAAAAGCAAATTTAATGTTAAGTAAAGCTATGTTTGTTAAAAATTAATCTACTGCATTATCAAGATAAATGATTAACAGAAATATAAAAGTATAAAAATTCTGTATTGTTTTTCGTTTGTGTTCTATTAAATTTTCTTCCCGTACAAAAATTATATTTCCAGAACAATTTCGCAATTAAATTTCACGTTTTTTTTTTAGGTAACATGATTAAAAACAATTATTTAGCTAATGTACATCTACTTCCCAATATAATCATTTGCACTCTGAATTATTTATACTGTATTGTGAAATATGAAATTATATGTTGTCATGGTTTAATTTGATTATTTTGATTTTTTTTTCCTGTCACACCTTTATTTTTATATGCTTTTATATATTTTTCAGTCCTTGTTTGTTGATATCATAAATCTTTACTATAAGGGCAATCAATATTTATTTTATTCTAAATTTCAATTCAAATATATTTATAATTTAATTTTCATGTATTCTTTAATTCTATGAAACTTCAATTTTTATTTGTTATTAGGTTTGTTATTCTCCTTTATTATCATCGTATGGATTTCTATGCTAATTACTTATTTTTGTCTTTTTCTATTTTTCTTTACGTGTTATTGTGTAGATAGCATGGAATAAGGAGTCAATGCTATCGGGAGTTTATGTCAGGTAATTGTTGTGAGATTTTCGGTGTGATTTGATGAAGTCATAGCATGTGGCATATTTAAGATCGTTGTTTCCCCTTTTCGTGGTACGTTATGTTTTGAGCGGATGTTTGAAGTCATATTTATTCTTGGGCTTTGTTATTGGAGGTGTTGTTGTTTAGTAAGATCAGCCATTTCGGATTTAGAACCGACACCCGGAATCCGCTTCTATCCTGTGCTTTTCTGTGTGTGAATTACTAGTGGTCCATCTTCTCTGTTATCTTTAATGTATTGTATTTCTGTGAGTTCGTTTTGGCCGTTGTTGATTTCGGTTTCATCATAAAACATGTACTTATGTTAGAATCTAGGAAGATTTATTTCGGTTTCCCATTCTTTCGCCATAATTGGTGTGGATTTGTTTCCTACAGGCCAAAATGACACGCCATATACATTTTTAGATGTCTTTACTGGTTGGTTTCGCTTAGCAGCTGCTTTCCCGGATGATATTTTGATTTTATAGCTCGTCCCCTCCGTATTTAGTGTGTTTGGGCGTTCTATTTCCGTCAGTATTCCGAAGCCAGGTCAACTTTCCCCTTCCTAGCCTCAAGTAAACATGTCTTTAGGAATTGTCTGTTGTTTGGAGTTGTATTTGATGTTTTTGTGTTGGTTATTTGGTCAAATTGTATTTTCAATATTTTACTGGACAGCTTTGAGCTTGGCCACTTTCGCGATTGAAGTGAGGAGGGAATGCCTCACGATTTATTTTGATTATATTGATGTTTTTCCGTAATACTTTTATTTTCATATGCTTTTTATAGTTTTTACTCTCCTTGTTTTCTGATATTATAATTCTTTATAGATCATTCAATATTTATTTTATCCAAAATCCAATTATTTCTATAATTTTATTTTCATCTATTCTTTAATTCTGTGAAACTTCCTTGTTTATCGTTTCTTTTTATTATCCCTTATAAGCACATTTGAACTTTGTTAATTACTTTCTCTCCATAAAATGTTTGTAATTCACACGGTCTTTAAAACAATCAATCAATGCTTATCTTACATCAAATTTTGAGCTTTGCGAGTGCTGTTTTTCTAATTTGTTGACATCAGACAAAAATAAAAATCAACTTTGTTTGTATAGAGAGATGATTGCTGACTACTGCAGTAATGTAGCGTCATTTTTTATTTCTCCTAACTGGCTGTGGAACAAAACTTCAGTCACTGTTGCATGCAGACTTTTCACGATGGCTAATGAGGAGTTGTGAACTGCTGTATTTTTCAAGTACCTGTAGAAAAGTAAAAACTTTGCTGTCCCGAGAGAACACAGGAGATGGAAAAGTAGAACTACGACTTGAAAAGTAGAACTACGACTTGAAAAGTAGAACTACGACTTGAAAAGTAGGACTACGACTTGAAAAGTAGAACTACGACTTGAAAAGCAGAACTACGACTTGAAAAGTAGAACTACGACTTGAAAAGCAGAACTACGACTTGAAAAGCAGAGCTATGTCAAACCAATTCATTCCCGTAAACAACGTAGCAGTTAGGTCTACTTTCGTCGAAAATTTCTTCCATAAGTAATGCCAGGATACTCGGAAGCAAGTGTGTTTGTTAGATTGGCATCATTCTACAAGAGTGAAACATCTAAAATTAGTGCTACAAATAATCTTTTGTCGAAAATAAATAGGAAACATGGGGCCCCAACAACAATCTTGACACGACGAACATAACTATCCATTTTTTTTACAAATGCCACTCGGAGAATCAACGGACCCTCACATATAGACATTTGCTTAGAATAGCATATTGTATCTATTCAAAATACAATTCTTTCCTGAACTGCTCTTTTTTTCTTTTATTTCAATTTTTGTTACTTATGTGTATATTTTTAATTAATAACGAGTGATATAAACATTTTATTTTATTTAAACCTTTTGTATTATTTTATTTGTATTAGATAGGAGTAATTTTTTTATTTAAATCAGATTTATTACTTTTAACATCATTTTCGGGCCCAGTACATTTATTGTAAATATTACACATATATATTACATTTATAATTGGTTTAATTATATTTTTTCACTTTCAAAACGTAATTAATATTATTTTATGCTTGTAATTTTAAACCTGTGACAATTCGATGGGAGAGCGGTAGACATTTTCCTTTAACTGTTCAAAATTGGATTTCTTTATTTTTTTTCGGGACACTATGTAGCGTACCTACTAAAAGGTCTAAATAAATACGCTACGAGCAGTTGTAACATAGTGTAAATACTCAAAAGTATAACTAAAGAATGCTGGGCCCATCTGATCAACCTCAAATTGCCTTAGAGGAAAGAGAAAACAAAGCAATCATTGAAGACCACACCAAGAAGATTTATTAAAACCAGGCTTCTTATTACACTGTCCCTTCTCAAATACATCAAGGCCTTAAATCTAAAATAAATTAACTTAATAAAGGATCCTTTTACTCTTCTATTCAAAAATTCTTTCAGATATAACACTCATATCATTATTTATTTAATTTACCAATTATAGAGATTATTACAGCTTTATACTTAAGTAACAACTTAGTTCTACGTATAGACTAATATCTATTAAATTTATCTTTAGGTCCCTGGAAGCTATAGTTGTGTCTGTTTTTTTTTTCTTTTTTTGCTTAAACTCAAGCAAAATATATTAAATATATATTTTTTTTTTTCCTGAGTGAGTTTTTTCTTTACCAAACCGAACTAAATTGTATTATTTAATATCACTTAATACAAAAACAGATTGTTTTACTTCAGTAACAATCAAAAATCTTCCTTTAACTTTTATTGGAGACTTTAATATTATAAAATACTATCTTAAGATTACTACAAAAAGTACATACCCTTTGGCATGTTTTTTCATTAAGAGATTTTTAAGTCTTCTTCTTATGCACACTCAATAGCACTTTCACTACTATAATTATGTGAACAAATACTGTAAAGGTATAGGTTACTATTTTCCAGATCACTTGAACTCGTAATTCACTTACTAAAAAAAAAAAATTTTCCACTTCAAAAATTCCTTTCTCTTCCTTCAGGTATTCAAATACATTGTATTCAATATCGATATGGTCTAGCAGACTCACTAAGACGCTCAGGTAGACCTAAGCTGAACACAAAAATAAATATAGTCGATATAGAACTTTTGTATCTTTCCAAATCTCCTTTTGATTTTTAATACACTGATAGAATCACAGACTTTAAACACCGGAATAACGAACACTTTAATATTAACACACTGTTCCATTTTTCTTCTATCTGTAACGGGATACGGCAGTTAGAGGCTTTTGTAGTCATTTCGTAGAACTTGTAGCTGCTAATATCCCTCTTAGGAATCACTCGAACTAGCATTTTTATCACCGAAAGGAAAGAGAAATGATGAATCCAGTCTTTGGAACCACATCGTTTTTCTACAGTTACTCATAGATAGGATGTATATATAGCCTGCACACCTTCATAGTTCGGATAGATATCTTAAGCATCAAAATTGCAAATTTACGTGTGTTAAACATATTCTAGTTTCCAATAATTAGCCGACACACCTGCGTACTTTGAAAGAATTATTTTAATTGACGACTATAGTTTCGTGTAAAATACATTGATTACACATTCTCAAGCGGTCGTCAATTAAACTATAGTCGTCAATTAAAATAATTCTTTCAAAGTACGCAGGTGTGTCGGCTAATTATTGGAAACTAGATATCCTAAGCACTTCTGTTGATATGTCTTGAAACTATTGCAGAAAAATCCGTTGAAACATGGCGGACTCTTATTTGAACCGATAGAATTCTTATTACAGATAAATTTCCTTTCTTCAAGGTAAATCATCAGCTAGGAAAACTACGACGTAAACTGAGTGACATTTCACATTACTTCACAAAATAAAATCCTAACGTTAAAAATGTTAGTTAAGATAGACTGAAGACCTATCACTTACAAAGTCCCCCTCTCCTTTCGTGACCGACAAGAGATCACATGTCATCACATGCCTCATTCGATGCGTGAGACCAAGTGCCACAATTTTTCTCGCTGTCCTCGCGAGATAATACGTTATCCTATTGCCATAGCAAAATATCTCACTGGAGAAAAGGGGAGAGGGAATTTTTTTTTCTCGCAGATACAGATAATACACTTTTACAAATAATTTTAATTAACAGACTTGAAAATAAGTCTTATATAAAAATCTTACTCTTATTCATAGCACCTAAAACTAGGGTTTTAGGTTTTTGTTTTCCTAATTGATTAATTACAGGACCCATGCAAAAAGAAGCCAAAAGCATTAATTCAATTTACCTCATTCAGAGGAAAACATTCAAAAAAAAAAGGGTGGGGGGAAGGAAATGTATTAAAATTAGAGAAAAGAATTACCTGTTCCCTGAAATAGGCTACATCTAAATAGAACCATAGATTCAAAAAAAAAAAAAAACAACACTAGTTGAACTCCAACTACCAAAGAAAGCAAACATAATAGCAATAAAAACCCAAAATTTCACAATAAAAAAATACAGACCATAAAAACTTCCAAACTGAATTAAGACCCCTACAGGAAAACTACAGATAGCTTAAGAACAACCGAAACACTCAAAAAGAGGGTTTTAGCTAAATCGGTAGAAGAGCCAATTTCTTTGCCAATAATATATTTTATTTTTCACGACGAATAATTAATAATTTATTCGTGACAATGTACTAAGTTATTTAAGAAGACAATACTGTGACAATAATAAGGTTTTAAAATGAAATTTAGCACCAACAACAACGCCATAAACAGTAAGTTGATTCAGTAAGCTAAAAGAGTACGGCATGCTGGTAAATATAGTAAAATACGTGTTAGTTCAAGCAGTAATAACATTTCTTGGCTATGAAATTTCAGCTGTGGGTTTCCGCCCTCTTCGTTTCAAGCAATACAGGAATTCCGACATTAAAACAAAGAAGCTTCGTCGGTTTCTTGGAAGACTGAATTTTTATCATCTTTTAGTTGCTGGAGAATCTGTTACACAAGCGCCACTGAAAAGGATGTTAATTGGACCAAAAGTAAAAGTATCGAATCGTATGACTGAAGAGCTGTTGATAGCTTTCAATACTTGCAAGGTCAGTTTATCAAGAACAACGTTGATAGTACATCGAAAAGCAGGTGCTAAACTTGCTATACTCGGATGTTCCAATTAGTGCGGTACTTCAACAGCCATCAAAAAGTATTTGGCAACCCCTTACTTTTTTTTCATGAAAGCTGACTCCATCATAAAGGAAATATAGTCCTTATGACTATGAGCTCTTGGCAATACATTAAGATATCAATCATTTCCGAAATATTGTATAAGCGTTCGCCATTTATACCACTGATTTTTGCTTTCACAACGCGCCAAGACAAATGTACTCCTCGTGAATTCCGTTACTTGGACTTTATATCGCAGTTTAGAACTGATATATAATATGTAGCCAGAAAAGATAACATTGTAGCGGACTCACATTCAAGGGTTGAATCAATAGAAAAACCAACAGATTACGCAGCTCTTGCATGTTCTCAGGATTCCGATACTGTGTTGTAGAAGCTACTTCAAGCAGGTTCGTCACTCCGTAAGATAACAAACCAAGATGGTAAAACACGCATCGTTTGTGATCATTCAACGCAGCTGCCACGTCCTTATGTAACTCCTCCATTTCAAAAACAAGTGTTTAGACTTTTGCACAACTTAAGATATCCTGGAATTGCTGCAACTATGTTAATGTCACAAAGATTTGTATGCCTGGAATTCAAAACGATTGCTGGCATTGAGCATGACAATGTTTAAATTGTCATTGAATGTTCAAATTTTAAATATTGAATGTTTAAAACATATCCAACTCTTTCTATGCAGCAAAATATATCGACTGATTTTGTTACACATTTTCAAACTCCTGTACTTAGATTTTCACATTTTCACGTTGATATGATTGGACCATTGCCTTGTTCTTCTAATTTTAAATATTGTCTTAAAGTAATGACCGATTTACTTGATGGCCTGGGGTGTATCCATTAACATACATTGTAGCAAAAAATTAGCGAAAGCTTTTGTAACTGGCTGGATGGCACGTTTTGGATGTGCCTAAAAGTTGGATAGAAAATGTAAGTCTCACCTATTCCATAATAAAACAACTTTAATTGGGGCAGATCACCATCCCAGTACTGCTTATCATCCAGAAAGCAACGATCTAGTGGAAAGACTCCACAGACAAACGAAAACAGTTACTATTTGTCACTCCAATATGCGATTGACTGAGGTTCTGCCATTAGTGCTGTTAGGACTTCGTTCGGCCTGGAAGGAGATATTAGATCATCAGCAGCGGAGTTGTTACATGGAGATCCACATCGTCTACCAGCAGAATTTTTTTTATCATCGACTACCAACTCAAATAATACTAAGGTCTTTGCTTTAAGATGTCTAAATTAACGCCATATCCAACTACTTCCCATTCAGTTAAGCCTTTGTTCGTTCCGAAGGATTTAACTACTGTCGAGTATATGGTCCTGTGTGAAGGAAAGACAAACGAGCGTTACGGGTCCCCTATATCGGACCTTACAAGGTCATTGAAAGGGAAACAAGACATTTAGGCTGGGAATTCAAGGGCGTCAAGTGACAGTTTTTATCGATTGGATTAAACTAGCATATATAGTTAAAAGTGAATATTACATGCCTTATTATTCCAGAAATAAAAAAAAAAAAATGTTCTTGTGCGTCAGTCGAAGCGTAGTGGTCGTGTTGTACGTTTTCCCAAACAATTTCTCCCTTATCTGCGGTCTCCACAAGGGAGTAATATCGCGGAACAATACGATTATGTTAATTAGTTAATAAATAACAACTTGTGGCACGGCTATCACTGGAGCGAAACCATAACTATATAGATTGTTAGAAATAAATAAAGATGTCATATTTATTTTTCTTCTTTTTCCAGTTTCTTTTAAGTCGTTATTTTTAGGAGTGACTCAAGTAGCTGTGTATTTGATTTTGCAACTGCACTCTAATTTCAGTATGAGGACCCACACCTGTCACTGGCGTTTCGGGATATCTTAAAAAAATCTCTATTTTCTGTATTTAGACGTCCAAAACCTAAGCACGATCACTAGCAATACCAGCTATTTGGGTCTGATCTGGCCTTTTGCAATCTTTCTCCAAATGAAAAGAATGCTTTATATCGATATTTTTCGCGTGAGCATGATGCACATGACTGTAGCAATTGCAACAGCTCCTTAGTTGTCACACAACAAGTTGATGGTAATCGGAGTAATAAAGAAATTGTTTTTTAACTCCCTCATTAGATTTTTCAGCCTCCTTTGTAGCTTCAGCCAGAGACATACATACACCATCTCTTGCAGCGGTAATAACAGTTGGCTGTTTTTTGGTATTCAAACTGATTGCTCCGTTGGCTTGATGGAAAACATATTCACGAAAACTGCTTTGGTCATTCATGACATTTCCCCAGTTTGCATTACAATGACCAAAAATAAAGTTGTCCATATCTCCCCTTCTGTAGGTTGTAGAAGAATTCTTTTTACTGATTTCGGATTACACGAATTTCAAGACAGTTATGGACTGGTCCCAAATCCTTCATCTTCATCTTCAATTTCTTTGACAGACCTCTCTCTAAATCGTCCATTTTGAACGATAATTGATCGGAGAATGAGGTCGTCGATTACACTGCAACTAAGAGAATTTCCTAACCGTCAAATTGTGTAGAGGCATTGCTTCATTTTTAATTAAAACCCTGAGAGCTCTCGTTTTTCATACAAAGCTGTTCCTGCTTGTTTCAAGCGATATGGAACCTTGCATAGTGATATACTTTCTCTTAAGTTTCAAGCTTAACGAAATATTGTTGTTGCTCGATAGGCCAATAAATTTCTTACGGAGTTCCTTATTAAGAAAGGCATTGTAGATATTTATTCGATCTATTTTCATGTTAAACTATGTCTCTAGGTGAACTATGTAATTAACAAACAATTAACTTGAGCAGAGACAAAAAACGTCTCGTCATAATCAAAGCCTGATTTCAGTGAACATTCCTTGGCTTTGAGCCTTGCCTTGTAACGATTGACATTTCCGTCTTTGTCGGTTTTGACTTTGAAGACCCATTTTGTTCTTTAGTACTCTTCATCCCTTCTTGAGTTCTACAAACTCCCAAGTCTTGTTTGTCATTGAAGCTATTTCGCTTTTCTTCGCTTGTTCCTGTTTGACCCAATTATCACTGACTAAAACTTTTGCAACAGTTTGCGGTTCCTTTGCCAGAAAATACATCATTGAATCTCCAAGCAGCTGTCTTGGCTTTCGTGTTGTTCCGATTGTCTCGCTCCTTGTTATTTGGAGCTTCCCGTGGCTATTCTTTCACTGATTTTGCTATTTTTGGCTGGTTTTGTCCAGTTGTATCCTTCACGTTCTCTTCTTGACATTACGTCAATGTTGAGGAATGTTTTACGAAATGTAACATCAGACGACACAATTACTTCGCGATGATTATTGCTTTGACTAATCAATAGCCTGCTTTTGTCACAATAGCCAACCGGAATGTATTCAATGCCTGTATCGTCGAGCCTCTTTCTCTTATTGTTCTGAATTTGCGCTTAGACTTTTGACCCTGAATATTGCACAGTTGGACTAGGTTGTGTTTTCGATCACTCCCTCATCTGAAGTTTCTCCGTTAACGGCTACAGTCAGTAATATAATTTTAGTGTTTTTAGTATTATCTCCATTGAATTACTTCTCGTCATTAAAAACCTTTCAGTTAACACCTTTATTTATTAGCATGTTGATAATTAGTTGGCTTTAATCAGATACCAATCAATATCCGTTTCCGATAATATTAAGTTTCCAATCTATATCATCAACTCCTTCAGCGATAGCCCGTAGCATGTCAGCCATATAGAATCTTGGATGTGTTGCTTGAATTTTGAGAACCAAACCTGGCTTTCAGAAAAATGGTGAGTTCAATCAGAATGGATACACCATTAGCCTTTTAATATCTGACCACTTTTTAGCATAGCTTTCAAGACAGTATCAATTTCTTTTCCGAGTTTTGAAATAAATTTCGTCAGGTTTGTGTTGATTTGATTCAGGTTTTTTTGAATCAAAAAATCTTGACGCACCTGATTCACTTCCTTTTCATTTTCGAATAAAATTGATTTAGTGGCTTTCCTGATTTTTTTTTTTTTGAATAATCTTTGTTGTTCCTTTTTGTCAGGCGAGCATTCGCTTTATGGTCTTTTATTTTCACTTAAAACATCTGATTAACTTCTTAAAACATCATAATTAATTTCCTTAATAACTTCTTTCAAAACTCCAACCTTATCATTAACCGACGATATTTCGTAGGCCTCACCGGCCCACTTTATCAAGCCTTTTTTAAGCCATATGAGAAGAAAGAATATCTCTCTCCTTTGTTCAAATAAATTAATTTACAATCTTAAATCGTAGTCTTCTTTTAAATAATTTGTCTTTAATGATGCTTTTAGAAGAGTTTGTTTATTTATTAATAATGATATTAAGTTGAATGCGGTCAAGAATTTTGGAAGGAATTTCTAAATTAAGATAAGGACATAAATTTGTAAAAGATTGAGGAAAGATAATAGAAGAAAAAGACTGCTTTACGTTTGTGAAAGATTGAGGATGGAAAATAGAAGAGAAAACAGTTTTATGATTGGAGATAATATTTTAAACGAAGACAATTTGAAATTGAGATATTATCTTCAATATTTAAATACTTAAAAGAGATTAAGATTGGACTTTTATTTAAAAGAAGACTACGATTTAAGATTGGATATTTATTTATTTGAACAAAGGACAAAAGACAATTATTATTAAGATAATGATTTGGACATGAGATGTGAACGTTATTGTATTTCAGGTGTTTTGTTTATTACTTCAGGTTTTAGAATTCTTGATTGTATTTTATTATTTTATTATGTTGGCATTGGGAAGGAGGGAGATATTCCCTCTTCCAATGAGGTTTAAAAAAGGCTTGATAAAGTGGGCCGGTGAGGCCTACGAAATATCGTCAGTCGTTGTAAGGTGTTTTGAAAGAAGTTATTAAACATCTGATTACCTTATTGCTAAGAATAGTCAACGCAGTATTATTGAACTTATTTAGATGTGATTTAAGTCGACAATCTTCCTGGAGCAATCTTCATTGACGAGACCTGTAATTTGCGCCACAATTATCTAATGCCATTATCGTTGGATCATACGTTATCGGAAATCCTGAAATTTAATATGGCCAAATCTTCATCGTTCCAAGGAGCTTCAATCGAATTCAGTTATTCGATAAATGTAATTTTATTGAGATAGGCTTTTATCTCAGTCGATTCATTCAGCTTCGATTATGAAATTCACTGAAAAATCGAGCCGTACTATTCCACGGCCTTCGAAAACAGTTTTAAGCACAATCCATGTTTCCTTCGCAGTTCTGGATATGGACTTACATCTGTTGTTATCAGTTAAAACATTGTTGTATACATCTATTGAACACTTAAAACTAAAATACATCCTGCGTTTGTATCGTTTGATTCACCACATAGCTTTTTGTCTTGATTATCGATAAAATCCCATAACTTTTTCCATATTATGTCGCATCTGCATTGCAAATTTCCAAGTTCCATAATTTTCAAACCTTTTTACTTTTCATTGTGCAAAGATGCAAAATGTTGAACAGCCCTCTTTCTTCTAAACATACAAAATTTACTAAGACAATATGTTTCTATTTCTCTTTCTAATCGGAGTGGAAGCGTCCAGTTAGGTTTTTGATTTAATAATCCTACATTCTGGACATGAATAAGCAGAAAAAAATTTTAGCGATAAAAGTCAGTAACTATTTTTAAAAGAACACAAGACAAGTGATCTGCAACAGGAAAGGGAAAAAAAATACAACGGCGCTAATGATCTGTAAAACAATAATTGTCATTTGGTGATTCTCACGCCCTGAAGACTCATTATTCTCAACCTTTCGATTGGGCTACTCACCAACTTGCATTTCTTGAACGCAAAATTAAAAATTTTTTGAACTTATTTATATTCTGATCTCACAAATATATCACATATATATATCTCACAAGGCATCATATAAGGACTGGCAATATCAAAATTCACATCGACTGTTTACAAAATCCGGAATATTTTCCGGAGCATATTATGAAGCGGGACACTGAAATAAAATGCAAGACTTCAGTGCAAGCAGACTTCTGGTCAACCTACGTATACTCCATCTTGCCATATAGAAAATAACTCTTAGCATTCACTTTTGTATTATTTCTTGACTTTACCATTTTACCAATCAAATCTTTGAATTTTCTAATAAATTCAAAGATAAACTTATCAAATACCGTCGCTAACCGTCCATTGGCTACACATCATACTTTGATAATTTTACTGAAGTTAAAATCTTTGAATCTTTAGTAATAATTATTCCTTGTACACAAGAGTCGTAGTTTTGTGGCATTCCTAATAATACTATTTCTTTAATTCTTTTTCATCTATATCACTCCCTAACTGATTTATTTCTAATATTAAAGACTTTAATTCTACCAACTTGATAACTAAAATAATTTCAAGTCTCTAAAGAATAAATAGCTCTTTTGAGTTAACGATCTTTAGGAAATTCAACTTATTGTATCTAAGTTAAGTCTGTTTCAATTCTCATAATTGGAAGGATCATCTTGTTCTCTTTTTTTTTCCTTACAAAATATGATAGTCTTTAGAACTTTTTCTACTTCATCAAGTGTTTTTGATCTTTCTTTGCTTTTAGCTATGTCATCAACCGCTTCTGTTTATTGCAAGCATTTCTCTACAGTTCTTCGTTTTGAAATAAACACCTTACATTATTATACCAAGTAAAAAAGTTCTGACCGTTGAATTTTTCAAACTGATACTTATTCCAAAATTCAGATTCCATTTTCAATTATTCTGAAATTCAGTTTGTTAAACTTCAACTAATCTATTACAGTTCGCTGTCCTTTGATTAGGATTATCGAACTATTCGAATTTGATGGCTTAAGTACAATCATCGGAATCGTCATTGTGCCTAATAAAAAAATATTTGCGGTTCGACTGCGATTCCGAAGTCAACGATCTGTTTGTTATCTTAAAAACACTGCATTTTTTTTCTTTTGATATTGACTGAATTTTTCAGTGTATTTATAAAAAGAAGCTCGACTGAAGGGAGGCGAAAGCTTTGGACCTCTCATGTTTTAAAGTTTTAAAGTTTTTTAGTGTTTTTATATTTTTATGCTTGTGTGCAGGCTGAACATTTCCTATTTTTGTCCTAAATGCCAAATAAAAATGCTAAGAATTGCCAAACAACTAAAAGTTTGAGTTAGGTTTTGTTAATCAAAGTTCAAAACATTCGTCGATATTACAGTATTGATTCTAAAAGTGTAATGGCCAAAAGGATCACCCCAAGTGAAGCCTGTTGTGTAAGCATTAAGCCCAGCAAGTCCGTGTTTAAAAAATACATTAAGAAATTTAAATAGAAGGGAATTTCCCATCATGCACCAATGAAAACAAAGAACAAAACAAAATCAAGCCTAAAGTTTGTTGTTTTTGGTATTCATTTGTTTTATATTTTGTTTTCATTTGTTTGATTTTTTGTTTCCATTTGTTTTATTTTTGTTTTCATTGATGCATGATGGGAAATCCCCTTTTTTTTTCTTAACATCATCTGCACGTTAAGTTAATTTTCTCTTATCTTAAGAAATTTCCTTTTGCAGAGAAAATGAGAAGGGTTGTCTTGACCTTCATGGGTAAAATATTCCCATCTTCCCGTTTCACTGATTCACTATTTTTCATAATTAACTTTAATAAATTCCAAAGGATTTGCTAGAATATAGTGAAAAGCTTTTCTCTTTGGGGTTATAGTAAGAAATAAAAAAAAAAAGATGTACTAAAGGTTTTTGAATGATGCTATTATTTTTTTTACTGTAATAAAGACCAAATTCCTAAATGCATAATAAAAATGCTCGAACTTGCAAAAGAACAATTGACTTCAGTAACGATCCATACATCAAAGAGAATAATAAGATTTATTAATAATTCTGTTTTGAATATAAGAGTGGACAATTTTTTTCGATAATCTCGAAATTCACTAAAGTTTACTCCAGTTACCCCATCTTTTTTATAATCATTCTATTGCACACAAATTTTAATATTCTAAGACAGAATTGTAATACTATATCATTTTCATTACGATATTTATATATTAAATACATAATAAAAATATTTGCATTGGTACTATGAAATGATTTTTTAATTCCAAAGATATTCCAAAGAATTATCTAAATAATTCAAGTTGAATTTTAAATCATTTGCTCTATAAAACAACGTATACCAATTCAAAATATTCCCCTTATTTTAATTATTTTCAATATTTTTTTTTTTATTTTCCCAGATTGTAAAGCGCTTTTTCGAAGATTTCAAAGCGAGATAATCTTCAGCTTCAAGAAAGATAGTGATAACATATTGCCATTCAAGGTAACGAAATTGTTATTCATAATAATACATATTTACTTATTTAATTCATTATTTCAAAATGAAGGATAAAATTAGTCAATGCTTTCCTGTACATATTTATACACTCAATACGAAAGCCTTAGAGTTTACGATCATTTAACAACACAGTGGCGTATATAGAATATATTTTCGAGGGGGGGGGGGCAAGATTAATATAATTAAGTACACACCCCATGGAAACCTATCTGTTCAACCAAAAAACAAACATTGGGAGAACATACCTTCATTATTTCGGGGGAGGGGCCCGGGCCAAAAAATCTATTCAACCAAACAAAAAAACAGTGAAAACCTATCTGTTCAACCAAAAAAAAACGTTGGGAGGACATACCTTTATTTTTTCGGGAGGGGCCCGGGCCCCCTCGGCCCCCCCCCCCTCTTATATACGCCCCTGTAACAACATATTAAGTGAGGTTTTACGATTTTTTCGACCAATTTCTCCATATAGTCTAAGATACTCCTGAATTAAGTCTAATTGAATCCAAATAAGCTGCGACATGAGCTAATACTAATACTATTGGGAGAAACTGGACGTTAAAGCAACTCTCTAATCCTGAAGGAAATTTAACAACCTATTTTTAAGGTTAACAAGTCGCTTGGGAAGGATTAATTGCAGCTGGTGCTGTAAGCGTAGCCAGCAATACCTCCCTTTTTATTTCAACTCTCATCACAAGTAAAGTATTAGTATTATTATTATTATTATTATATCTTAAAAGATTCAAATCATAGGTTTCCCCAGCAAAGACAACATGGCGGGTCAAGGACCAAAGCACATATTGCTAAGTGTAAAAAAAAAAAAAGTATGCAAGAATGGTTAGGGATGTGTGGTTGTGTCCATAAATTTCCTAACTATGCATTTTGTGTTGAGTACCACAGCCTTCTGGAGTTGTGCGTAAGTATTTTTATGAAGTCCTAGTGTGCTGAGATTGTGGTGCAACTTGTACTCGATCCTGCCTCCACTGCTTCTGGAGCTCCTGTGCTAGATTGGTTTACTGATCTTGTTTGTGTGAGTTTTCTGCATGTTCTTGCTGACAGGTACTGCAATATCAATGAGATAGGTCTGTTTGTTGACCTTATCAACAAGTGTGATGTCAAGTCGATTGAAATGTATGGTTTTGTCTGTATGAATGGTTAGGTCCTAATACAGCTTATGTGAGAGTGATTCTAGTACGCTTTGTGGTGTGTACTTGTAGTATGGGACCGTGTTCTTAATAAGTGAGTGTTTTGTGTGCAAGCTGTTGCTGAATGATCGACCATATCTGATTGTGTCGGTGGAGGTAGTCTGTTTGGGAGAGAAAGGGACAGCCTGGTATTAAGTGGTCGATCGTCTCATGCGTAGTGTGGCATTTCCTGCATGTGTCATCTTGTGTGTTTTCGACGTGTAGAATGTATTTCTTGTAGTTGCATGTGGGGATGTGATCATGAACCCTTCGGTCTCCCCAAACAGCTCACCACTCTTCAGCCATCTGTTCGACGCTTCCAAGTGACATGAGGCTGGCTGAGTTCGTGGCGATGTCTGCCTTGGAGTTCCTTACGAGCCCATGATTCACGCAGCTTCTGTGTATAGGTGTCGGGGGTGGTGAGTGTTAGAGAAGGGTTTGCGAGGTTCAGGGGTGTGAGGTGTTTGTCAGCCTTGACAATGGCGGAATGGAGGAGTGCTGTGCTCTTTGGTGGAAGTGTTTCCAAAATGTGTGTAGTTGTTTTTCGTGTAGGGTGATGAGGTTAATGAGTCCTCAGCCTCTCTCCTTGCGGGGAAGAGTCATCCTTTCCATAGCGAACTTGGGGTGTTTCAAAAGTGCATGTTGTGGTTCGTGAATGTAATGCGTGCTATGCGTTGTTGTGCTTCGAGTTCAGTGTTTGTCCATGGGTTTTTGCCCGAACGAATATGTTAGTGTGGGGACGGCAAAAGTGTTGATGGCTTTAATTTTATTTCTGGCATTAAGTTGTGTTTTTTATTATTGTTATTATTATTATTATTATTTGCTTGGTTTCTCTTTCCTCTTGATGCTTTAAGGGCATCTTTAATTAACTTCGTAGTTAATCTGGAATTCTCTCGTTTCAGCAGCATAACTGTATTTTCTTTTTTGGCAATTTTATTCTCTTCAAACTTTACTTTCTCGATCATATAATTAGCTAAACTTTCATAATATTAAAACTTTATTTCGGAAAAAAAATATCAAAATGTTTCTTAATTGAATGAACCTGTGGTTGAAAATTTATTAGATTCACTATAGAATTATATTAAAGAAGTTAAAAGTTGAATCCTTAATTGAGTACTTAAAATTAAAAAATGAAACTATAAATTCCAAAAAAAAAAACTTGAGATTAGAGATAAAGATGTTCTAAATGTCGAACCTAATTTAAACTTTCATGTTTGGAAACAACAGGTTGCACTCAGTATAAGTTCTGTTTCAGAAACCAGACAGTTTATTTTTGGAAGTGAAACTATTATGCCATATTTGAGCTTATAAGCAAAAAATTGCAGTAGGCCTATAATCGTTTGCTGTCATCTTTCTAAATTCCAGAAAGATGAGAAAGTTCCTCCAGAAATTATCTAGAAATGTGTGGATTTCATAGGTGATGAAATCCTATTTTATAATTATAATCATAGCAATTTGATTTTTTGTTGGTGTTGATCAATAATTATATCATGCCATTGAAGAAGTACAATTCCCGAAACATTGGTTTTGAACGGCTGGCAAAACAATATCCATTGTTTAAGTGATAATCAAGATATAAGAGATTACGAGTCAGCTGTGTATGCGACATGCTGAAGACGAGCAGTGTTGTTTGTTTTCGTTTATTGTTGGATATAGATGGACTACGCTTTGTTGAGGACAGTTGTTCTTGCAGTGCAGTCTGTGTTATGGCGTTGCAATGATCGACAGCAACGGAGCAAGAAGGATATCGTAATATAAATGTCCTTCAGTAATTTGTATGTGGTGAGATAGAATTTCAACTAACTGAAATATTCATTCAACTAATGAGATTTTTTAGTACGAATGCTAAAATGTGTGTTTAGTGTGTAATTTCAGGAATAGAATCTACAATTGTTCCAAATGTTCAAGCTGGCGAAAACTGGGATTAATCATGATGATTATATGCATGTGGATCTAGAAAGAGAGACGAACGAGTACAAACGATTGCAGGACAAGGTCACCGTATTGATGAGGGTTTATGAGGTTCTATAGAACATTCCCGAGGTGATATGTAAGTAGATTTTACCTATCGTTTTCGTTCGGACAGTTTGAAGACATCGTCTTAAGCAATCTCTCTTCGTGCATATTCTTCAATTGAAATTCAAGGATGAACATTTTGTGAATACTAGTGATAAAAACTAACGAATTTATTCAAGTACTGATATATAAAGAAATTCACAAACAGAACTTTCACGTTAGTGTTATTTAGAACACGTCTTGAATTTTTGTAGTGACAAAGAAATATTGCAGTGTGACTTTAGACCAATTTTCAAATAATAGAAGAAACTGAATATATATCAGTGATCGACTGTGAATTTTTATTGACGGACTAATAGAAGAATAATCTTATTATTGTATGAAATATTGATTTATCAGATCAGTCATAGGAACATATTTGCAGATTCATCTTAAGCAATGCATACAGAATATTTTAAGTTGCAGTAAAATGAGACGTGGAAAATTCTGTTGTTGAACTTAGGTATTTCTTAGTGGATAAGTTAATTTTTTTAGTCGAGCCCAAGCCTAACTCATAAACAATTGATGGGACACATCACTCTGCTTGTATTAAAAGAATACATAGCTCTTTTCTTTTATATATAAATACATTTATTGTTATAGGATATTATTACACATTACTATTAATAAAAAATCACAAAATGGCTTTTGAAATATTCATCTTTATCAGTTACAGTGAAGAAACACTAAAACTAATATTCATAATAATTACGTTTTACTGGATTCGCTGCACTTTTTCACAAAATTTTAATAATTACAAATAAGTTCAATAATTATGTCCGTGGATAACCTTCTTGCTTTTATTCTTTTCTTGAAAAGATTAAATTCTTTTATCAACTTCATTATTGCTTCTGCGTTAGAACGAACGTAGGGTCTAGAACAGAGATCGCCAAACCGTCGATCGCGAGCTACTAGTAGCTCGCGGGGACATTTTCGGTAGCTCGCATTAACGCTCCGGTTGGATAACATTGATTCCTCCACTGAGCTGACGCTGACGACAACAAGTGCTTGTTTCTCCGGCGCAACTGCCATTGTTCTAATTATGGCGTTTGCAAGCAAAATGCAAAAAACTTATCACTTTCATTCGGAATGGGAAACCAATTACTTCTTTACCCAGGTTAAGGACAAATGTGTGTGTTTACTGTGCTTTGCAAGTGTATCAGTTGGGAAGAAAGGGAACGTCGAACGTCACTTCAAAACCGTTAACGCAGTGATTGAAAAGGATTTCCCACTGAATTCTGTTCTAAGGAAAGAAAAGGTAAGGTAGCTAAAATCTAAACTTAATGCTCAACAATCAAGTTTTTTAAAACCATTAAACAAGAATAAAGCAGCAACTGAGGCGTCATTCCGAGTTTCAAATATTATTACAGAATAAGAAACCATACGAAGACGGTGAAATAATCACAACTACATTTTTAGAAGCTGGAGATGCATTATTTGATAGTTTCAAAATTAAAACTGAGATAATGTCTGCTATTAAATCTGTACAGCTTTCTGCAAATACAGTAATGAGAAGGGTTGAGGTTAAGAGTTCTGACGTTATCTCACAAATTAAAACTGACTTTGATCGCTGCAGTTATTTCTCCCTGCAATTTGACGAATCGACTGATATAGTTGATACAGCTCAGTTGGCCGTTTTTACAAGAAAGGTTTTTGATAATTTCGAAATAAGAGAGGGGCTGGTAAAGATTATACCGTTAACAGGACGCACTACAGGACAGAATATAATTTTAGCAGTTAAAGATCTTATCAACTCTGAAAATATTCCTATAAATAAGTTGGGGGGTTTAGCAATTGACGGAGCTCCAGCGATGGTAGGCAGAGAGAAGGGATTCATAACCTTGTGTCGTAAAGACAACAGCTTTCCGAAATTTCTGTCTTACCATTGTGTAATACACCAGCAGTCACTGTGTGGAAAATTTTTAAATATGAACAATGTAATGAAAACAGTCATAAAAATAGTGAACAAAGGTTACAGCACATGCAATTCAGAGACGTTTGTTCTAGTTTACTGATGAACTAGATTGCCAGTATGGTGATCTACTGCTTCATATGGAAGTTCGTTGGCTTAGTAGAGACAGAGTTCTACAACGTTTCCAAGAGTTGCTGAAGAGTTCTCTACTTGTGTCATGGAGCATTTTGATTTTCAAGAAGACAATGCTGCAGTGGAGTTGGAACTGATTGATTTTCAAAATGATTTATCTGTAAAATCGCTTTCTTCAAGCTCTGAAAATATTTGGCCTCTTGTTCCTAAAGAAATTTTGATCCACGTTGGTCTCAAAGTGAAGGCAATGTTCAGCTCTACATATCGGTGTGAGGTTTCGTTTTTCCAGTATGACATTTATAAAAATAAGTACAGAAACAGATTCACTGATGAACACTTGGACAACTGTATTCGAATGGCAGCCACTACCTACTCTCCCAACATTAAAAAACTTGTTGATGAGAAAAAAAAGACTCCTTCTCATTGAAGTTAATAAGTCTGATAAAAAAAAAAATCTGTCCTTTCATTTGTTATTTATTACTAACTACACTTGAATTTCTTTTTATGTACAATTCAATTTCAATTTTTTTTGTTACATATAATTTAATTAAAATTGATTTTGTATTCACTAGAAATGTAAGTTTATATTTGTTTATAGGGAATAAACAAATGTAAGATTTTTTTTAAAAAGTTGATAGTTCTTTGGGTTGGTAGCTCACAGTAGGATTTAAAAACGGTACGGTAGCTCAGAAGCTTCGTAAGTTTGGCGACCACTGGTCTAGAATATCATCCCTGTATTATCTAGCATTAATGTTAGAAGCGTGTAGATCCACCTACTGAAATATCACACCAAACGATCACGTATCTTCACCGTAAGGAAAAAAATCTTTCACAGATATTAAGAAAATGATAGCGTGTTCCTCATTCTCTCCACATCAGAGCACACATGGAAACTCTCTAGAAAGCAAATCTGAACAATCAGAGCACGCCTAGAAAAATCTCTACAAAGCAAATCTGGACTTATCTGTTAATAGTATTTGCATCCATTGGTTTTCAGTTAAAATGATGTGAAGTCTTGCCATTCCACGTTCATTCCTCTAACGAAAGAGTTGGGGTAAGGGCCACAAATTTGCTGAAAGGTTTGCATAGCAGAAAGATCTCTTTTGTGAAGCCTTCTATTCGAAAGAGTTACTGATCTGCCCTTACTGTGTTTGACGCCGATGAAATTGACAGATTTGTAAATGAAATTGATTTATCAATATATTATACATCATAACCAACTAATGTAGAAGGTTTTCTCTTATATCTGATTCTTTCTAATTTACGTTTTAAGAATCTTTCCAAATTTGAAAACTTTAAATTTAAAACAAATTAAAGACTTTGAATAAGTTTGTATCACCAGTCAACAACAGATGGCGCCACTTAACTTAGCTATTAGAATGTATAGGAAACTACTAGATATAGACGTCAGCAACAAATCGTTAGCGCCATCTAGTGTTTCAGAGGTAAAACGACCTGTATTCGAACATTTTTGGCCCAAAAAAAAGTGGTCCTTCGAGGTCAATTCCGCATCTAAGATTTATTTCATTTTATAAACACAATCTAATGATTCATTCTACAAAGTTTCAGTAAAATCTGCGATTATAAGGTTGGAGAGGTTCCCTTGTTAGTTACATATTCTTATTTACTCAGAAAGATTATATACTTTGCCAAAGCCTTTAACTTACCCTTTCAGTTATGTTTTTGCTTATTTTCTACTTTGTTCACTACTTGACATTCTGATTATATTTTGACTGGACACATAAGATAAAGAATTCTATTTAAAGCAGCAAGTTTTGTTTCCTTTTTTAGGTTTTTCTACACGAACCAGAAGAGGATGTTCGATTTTTGAATCCGGAAAATGCCATTATTATTTCTGGTGATTTTACAAAAGCTATCGTTACTCAGAGAAGGGTAAATCTAATCATTCCTAATCTAATCTTTGCTTTAAAAATTACGTTCTTTTATTTCTTGGCCATAAAGTATTTATTTTTATTTCTATTATTCAATAAAAAAAGCTCTGGAAAAAAAAGTTGTATTTGAAGCTGTCGTTCTGTATTTAAGAAATCTTATATGTAGTACAATGAATTAATTAAGATAAACAATAGCCTTAGGCCAAAGAAAAATTTATTAGCCATAAACGATTACTTACAAGGACAGTGTGATTACGATGATAATGTATTAAAATCTGTCTCCAAGCGAACATCTTTAGAATATTTTAAAAAGTTTCAGTTTTCTCCCATTTGGATTGTAGAATCAATATAATTGAGAAGAATCTATTAAATCAAAGGACATAAGCTTTTCATACAATATAAGCTTTTCATACATGCAATGATTAATATCACACTCCTTTTGATATATTACAGAATATTTTTATACTAACACAGAGAGAACATCGTTTGTGTATCAGAGATTTTGATGCCATTCTGTCAGATGAAAGTACTCATGAAGTACTTCAAAAAATATCGGTGTAAAGGCATATAGAGTTTAAGGGGTTTAGCTAACGACTAACTTTCTTTTTTAATTTTTCCTTTATTTCTTTTTTTTAAATTCCCTTTTTTTGCCCTCCTCTAAGCTTCTGCTTCTTTAGTTTCATTTTGTTTTTTTTTCTTGGGCAGAGATAAAAGTACAATGAAAAATATATAAATGTCTAAATTTTTTAATTAAAATTCCTTTTAATTTAGAAAAAAAAATCTACATATCAATATATTTAAATTTTTTCTTGTATTCTCCTTTTCCTGTAAAATTAGAGGGTTTTTTTTCTTTATTATTATTAATGTAGAAAAATGCAGCATCGGATGAGGCGCAGCATAAAGTCATCCGCATTCGACGACTAGGCAGAGGCCTCGGGTCGAAACATATACTACAGTCTCTCACAGATGGTGGTGGAGAAAGTGGCATCCCATTCTGTAGTATGGCTATCAGAATGCCCGGGCAGCACTATTCTCCTCAAAGTATATACATTAAAACGGTCATTTAGCATCTCAACACAACCACTATCCCACAACACCTTGACAATATCCAAACATTAGAAGACATACACACAACACTCTACTGCGTGGCACAGGTTACCTTTCGGCACTTGGAATCATACAACACCACTTGCAGACAAAATCTACAAGCACATCGAGACACATAAATCCTTTCTGAACAACAGAAAGGTTGTATCAGGAATTCCCAGAGTTGTAAGTTGTAAGGACGTTATCTCCTTATTAACTCGGTAATTCTGCGGCAGTGGCGTACGAAGAATAGAAATATCACTACATTGATTCTTATTCTAATTCCTGACTTCTACACACTCTTCATCTCTAAAAATTTACCCAAAGATCACGTCTTTCTCGGATGCCACGATGAAGAGTTGGAACACAGCATTACATCTATGCACTTTAAACATCTCCCTCACTACAGTCCCCATTCCCATAAGGAAACCTATTTTCCAGGATAACTCCTTTTTTTTTAGGCAGTTTTGGTTCTGCCTCGCCTTGAATCTGTTAATCGACATACTAGACAACACAAAACACGGTTATAGGCTTACCTAAGGCACTCTGACACCAGACAAAATCACACACTGATTCTACGTGGATTATATTAAACTCTTCGCCACAAACAATGAACTACTTACTAATTTACTACAAGTCACCACGCAGTTCACCAAAGACATTTGGATGAAATTGGGAATCGACTAACGCCACAAGCTACATAAAATACATAAAATACATGGGAAGAATTCGAATTTGGAGGGTTTTGAAGTGGAGCGTGAGTTAGCCATCCTGTCCATGGAAAAAGGAGAATCCTACAACTACTTTGGCTTCTAGCAAGCCGCGTATTAGACAAACGTCAAAGACGCATTCAAGAATACAAACCGTGCACAACATTCTCAAATCATAACTCCACGCCGGAAACAAAATAAAAGACATCAACACTTTTGTCGTTTATGACAAAACAACTAATATATTCGTCCCGCACAATTCCATGCACAAACACCAAAGTCGATGCACTATACTGCACAACATTCATGAAACACACATGCACCACCCCAAGTCTGCTACGGAAAGGATGACACTTCCCCGCAAGGAGCGAGACCAAGGACTCGTCAACCTCATCATCTATCAGAAAACAAGTACACACACTTAGGGAACACTTCCTCCGAAGACCACTAAACTCCTCATTCCATTTAGTCATTGGCAAGGCTGACACACACCACACACCCCTGGACCTCGAAAATCCTCACCACTCCCGACACTGTCACTCAGCAGTTGCATGAATAATGGGCTGGTAAGGAACTTCATGTCTGACATCGTCACGAACTCAGCCGGCCTTATGTCCACATGAAAGCGTCGAAAAGATGCCTGACGAGTGTTGAGATGTTTGGGAAGACCGAAGGGTTCATGATCGCCATGCAGAATCTAGTCATCCCCACCCGCAACTACAAGAAACACATTCTACACAATGCAAACATGCATGGCGACACATCCAGGAAATGCTAAGTTACACATGAGACGATCGCCCACATAGTATCAGGTTGTCACCTTCTCTCCGAAACAAACTATCTCCACTGACACAATCAGGTAGGTCGTTCGTTCATCAACAGCTAGCACTAACTTATTAAGAACATGGTCCCGTACTACAAGTAAACACCATAAGTATTATTCACCCTCAAGTAAGCTGTACTGGGACCGCCCTATTCTCACAGACAAAACCATACATCAATACAGGCCTGACATCAGAATTGTTGTTAAGGTCAACAAACAGATCTATCTCATTGCTACTGCAGTGCCTGTCAGCAAGAACATGCAGAAATCTCACGCTGACAAAACCAGTAAATACACTGATCTAGCACACTAGCTACAGAAGTAGTGGAGGCAGGACCGAATACGTATTGTACCCACGGTCCTGTACACCACTGGTCTGGTGCCTCACAAATTGCACCACAGCCTCATCACACAAGGACTTCACAAAAATATTTATGCACAACTCCAGAAGGCTGAGATACTTTATGTGTACTGTGTTGTAATTCTTGGCCGTGAAGGCCATATTGCCCTGTATACTACCGTAATAAATTAGTGTGTTACGATATTTCAGTGCTATTCATTGTCCACACATGTAGTTAATACCTTGTCCTTTCGTCTGTATATCTCACATTTTCCAACCGGACTGGTATCTTCAAGAAAAAAAATAGTTGCCATGACTTTTGCCCCAACCCCCATCTATTTTTTGTTGTATTTTTATTTCTGTCTAAGAAACAAAAATGAAATAGAAATAAAGAAGAAGTATAAAAGAGGGCTACGAAAAAACGAATAAAAAGGAAAAGAAACTGCATTAGCATAAAAGAAAAGAAACAAAAAAAGAAGAAAAAAATCGTCAAGCAACAGATTTGAACAACGGATTTTGAACTGCAAGGCTGAGTACGCTAGACACTATTCCTTAAGACGACACAAGCTATTAAGGTAATATGAGAAAAACACTCGAATAATATAAATGACATATCTTTAAAACGATGAGCTTTATATTTGAGTACTTCATTAATACTTTCATCTCAGAAAACGGCATGAAAATCCCTGATTTTCTCTCTGTGTTAGTACAAAAATATCCAGGGATATGCCAATAGCAGTTATATTAATCATTGTATTGAGATGTACTTTAATTTATTACACCCTTAATATTTGTATTGATTCTACAATCCAAGATTATTCCTAGTGGGAGAGAACTATAGCTTTTTAAAATATTCTAAACATATTCGGTTAGAGACAGATGTTAATACATTATTATTCAAACTCCTCAATTGTAAATTTCAGTAACATAATTTATTTAGTAAATACTTAATTAAAAAAAAGATATCGTATTTATAATCATTAAATCCTTATTTATTATTTCTCTGGCGCTATAACTTTCTTAATATTTTATCAAAATCAATGATTGACACATCATTTTGAAGATTACGTTCCCCGCTAATGACGAAAAATAAAAAAAAAAATTGTTTAAAATTAATATTTTCGTTAAAAAACTTTATTTTAAAAACATTTTTACAAATAATGCTACAGCGTCGTAAACTTCAAATATATTCTTTTTTGAATAAAAATACACTTTAAAATGAAATGTCATCGTTTATTTAATAAGAACAGATTAAAAAAAACAACAACAAAGATTATATTTTAATAAAAATAAACGATTTATTAAAATAAAAAAAATTAAAATTTGTTAACTTCTCATATATTATTTCTAAAAGGTGTTTATTTTATTTCTCTTAATACTTCATCAACATCAATGATTGAGATATCATTTTGAAGATTACGTTTACCGCTAATGACGAAAAATAAACAAATTGTTTAAAATTAATGTTTTCGTTAAAAACTATTATTTTAAAAATCGTTTTATAAAATTGTAAAAGGTGTCATCTATTGATAATCTGTTCATTTATTTATTTTCACATTACCATTTGGTGACTGATCAAGATACTACGCGAATTATTCGCACGGGTCAACCATTTTATAAAAATGGAGAATGCGCCATCTATTGACAATGTGTTTAAGTAACATGCACGAAAGCTACTGGATTTATTTATCATTTCTCAAAGGTGGTTTTTGGTTGCGAATTATTCGCACGGGTCACCTTGTTACAAATAGTAAGAAATTAAAAATCTTAAATCTATATTAAAATAAGAACCAAAAATGAAAATAATGAAGCCTAAAAAATGCCACATAAAAATAATATCAAAGATAAATGGAAATTTACTTATCACAACTTAAAACTATAATTGAGATACACTGAGTATTATTTGTTTGGAATTGCCTTATTTTTCATTTGGAACAAACAGTTTTATTTAAGAAACAGTGTCACGAATGCCGTTCGAGTCTCTCGCTTGCACTTCCACTCTCTCTTCTTCTTTCCTTCTGTATAATAATTCAGTAATAAATCTCTATTCTCTCTGTTATTATTTTTTAATTCTATATCTTCACCTAGAATTAGTTCCATATTCATATGGTTCGTTACTTTTGATCCCCGCCAAATCGGCGCCGAAGAAACTTTTATGCTCTGTTTTAATTACTTCAAGAATGGCTGGAGAAAGCTTCTCGAACAGTCGGCAATCAGGCCATGAAGTCTATTGTTCATCTGTTAAAAGCTTTCTTCCAATTTCCCCCCTATTGTTAAGTGCATCTGGAATTTTTTCTCAACGTGGGGGAAAACAAAGGAACTGCCGCTTCTGATGTCGTTATAAACAGAGTTGTGCCAGAAGTAGTGGGGGGAAAGAAATGCATCGCCATCTCTCCATGGATATAAAGCCGGACCCCATGAGGAAAAGCAGCAGCGTTTGAGGAGGAGAGATACAGGGAAGACCACCAAGGCTCATGTGGTTAGCGGGCCGGTCGTCAGCAACTCAGCCCGCCTTCCTGTTGGAGAACCACTACCCTGAAAGACCTTTACTAGCGACCCGACTGCTGAAAACGTCCTCTTCCGGCTGAATCCAAGGGATTTATAGAGATACAGGATCTGACCTCGGCGACCAGACTCTGATAATTCGTCTGACCTCCGACGAATCCCCAATACTATTATACGGCTTCCTCGAAGCCCCTAATTCCCGGACAATTTAAAAGGTCCCTATGATCCTAGGGGTAGATATTTGTCGGATCCATATGAGTAGATATAAAACAAGAAATGAAATTCAACAAATCTAACCAAATTGCCTTTCTGGTTCGATTATCGGGAAGGAATCGGGAATGGCCGTTTTGTCCTACTTGGGACTCATCAGCCCGATCTCCGCCTTCCCCGATAAAAGAACCAAAAAGGCAAGATACTTAAGTGGAGGTCACCATCACATCTGGCATTGAACCCCGCAGAACAAAAAACATCAACAATAAATGCTGTGCTAATTACCACAACTAAAAACCTCTTCCTAGTAACTCATTGGACTGTAGGTTATTTTAATATAAAGAAACATGAGTTAAAGGAGTTTAACGTGCTGTAGAATAATTCAAATTAAATAAAACAAGAAATGAAATTCAACACAATTCTAACCAAATTGCCTTTCCAGTTCGATTATCGGGAAGGAATCGGGAACGACCGATAATCGAACCAGAAAGGCAATTTGGTTAGATTTGTGCTGAATTTCATTTCTTGTTTTATTTCATTTGAATTATTCTACAGCACGTTAAACATATGAGTAGATATTTATCTATTCTTCTCATCAAATAATAAAATCTTTGTTGTAAATCTTCCTCTTGTTTTCATGTTACTTATTACTTACCTGAAAGGCACGGGCCACTCATGAATTTCTGCCGATTTTCTAGCTTTCCACGGCTCCTCCCTCTTCCCGACCTGTCCCCTCACCTGCTTATTCTCTCCCCCTCAGTCCCGTGATCATGGTTTGCTTTGGGAAAGCATTCGATTGGCGTGCGCCTAAAATCAACATGTAACAACAAACTGAAACAGATATATCATCATCATTGTTCGTTTTGTCAATTTCTGACGTGGGAGGACTACAGTGAAGTTATCCTTTTGAGGGCGGGACCAACTTCTTAGCCTTTCAAGCATTTGGGGATGTGGATTGATACGAGGGTTATTCAGTAAGAAATGCAACACATTTTTTTTTTCTCGGATAACATTTTGATGAAAAAACCTGAAATTTTCTACACAGAATCTTCAAATAGTCCCGCCCTTTCTCGAATCGTTTAATCATTGTCCGCTGTGTGGCAGCATTATGAATAGCGTTCAAGATGGCGTCTGTGAATAAGATGCATTCCAAAGAAAGAGTAGTTATTGAATTTCTTTTGGTGGAACAGGAGACCGTGCCAAATATTCACAACCGTTTACAGAATGTCTCTGGAAACCAGGCAGTTGATAAAAGCACTGTAAGTCGTTGTGCGAATTGTTCGTCGTCGTATTCGGAAGAAGGAAAAGGGCAGCTGTCTGAACTACCGGGCTCAGGCCAGCAGCACATGGCTGCGACTCCTGCAATGGTGCAACGTCCAACAATAAATCCAGAAGCCTATGTGAAGACTCTTAAAAAACTGAGGAATTGATTCCAGAGTGTTCGGGGCCACAAAGACCTGAAAAAACTTCTCTTGCTCCGCGGCAATTCCAGACAACACTCAGTCTGTATACCCGCAAAGAGATAACAAAATTCACTGGACTATTCTCCCTCATCCAGCCTACATTACTGATGTTGTATATTCGGTCTTCTATCTATTCGGATCTCTAAAAGAACTTATTGACGCAGTACTAGGTTGGCTGAGGCACAGTTCAGTAGAGTAGTACCGTCAAGGCATACAAGCTCTGATATCTAGGTGACGTAAGGCCATAGCCTTGAACGGAGATTATGTTGAAAAATAGTTTTTTGTAGCTAAAGAATTGAAGAACAGGGTGATGTATTTAAAACAGTGATAAAACAAATCTACTTTGAGAAAAAAAGTGTTAAATTACTAATTGAAGACCCTCGTAAATATCAAACAATATCATTTCCAACATGTCGTGCAACATTTAATATCATCTTAAGACTTGAAAATTGTGAATTTGCAGAAAACAGAAGATCTCTTATTACGTACTCAAAAAAAATTCGATTATTAAATCTTTTTGACCGATTCATGCTAAAATGCTACATTCATTAAACATTAATAGATTCTATATTTGTCTAATCTTACGGATATCTAGTGGGATAACAAAGCTACAGATAAATTTCAATTAAATATAAGTTTTTGGAACTAGCAGTTAGGTTTTTTAATTTAATTCCAAAATTAAAAGTCAACTTTAAATGAAATGTCGACCATGTTAAAAATGCAATCAAAATAAAATGATTTGATATAAATGTGGAATCTGAAATAACGCTCTGGAGACTATGACCAAGATGTTAAAAGAGATGACAGATGACAATAGTTTTATTGGATTCGAGTAAAAAATAAAAATTTACAGTATTAAAGATATATGTTTAACAAATTAAGTAGAATGTAGTGAACCAATAAAATGAAACGTGATCTATTGGGGGGTTTTTATGTTGCGAAAGAAAAAGATTAATTTTGGCATTTCTTTTAATTTCATAATTTATTGGAAATTACACTCATGGACAAAAAAATTAGCGCACCAAGAAGGAGTCGTCCAAATGAAAC
>JAFIDM010049286.1:1111710-1124285 GCA_023159025.1 Thereuonema tuberculata
AAAATTAGTGGGGGATGCTGCTCCAGAAAAATTTTAGCCTTTGTTTTAAAATTGTGTAAAAGGAAGCAAACATGTATAAAAAAAATTTATTTAGAAACTTGATAAATTTCATTTTATACATTTTGTTTCATTTCACACAATTTTAAAACCAAGGCAAAAATTTTTCTGGAGCAGCAATCCCCACTAATTTTAGCTACGTCCACAATGCAGCCATCAAAGTTAATTGAAGTTTGGTGCACTTGGCCATTAGAATTAAACAAATCACTCTAAATTTAAAGTCAGAATGAAAAACATAAACATGCATAAATAAGGATTCATTGAGATACTGGGAATCCAGGACACCTATTTTCAATTCCAACAATCGTCAGCTGGATTTGCTCAGTATATACAGCTCAGTGCTCTCAAACGACATATAAAAAAAACAGTAGCTACTATCATTAAGAATATAAAAAAAAACAATCAAAGGCGTCAGCTAGCGGGCTTTTTTAATTAATTGATTCTCAATCTTTAAATTGTTATTTTTAATATGGAAGGCCAGTGTTTTGTTGAATTTTCTTTTGTGTTTTGAGATCACTGAGCTGTAGATACTGGGTGAATCCAGCTGATGACGGTTACGAAACCAGAAGAGCTATTTTGGATTCCTGGTATCAAAGATACTAAATAGAACTCAGTGAATTCTTATTTATGTGGCTTTATGTTTTTTATTGTGATGTTATTATGCTTCCGCACGTTAAATCTATTGTTACTGTAAATTTCCTTCTTTTTTTTTCTTGTATTTTGGAAAGAAGGAGAAGATTATTTAGTTATATGTTAACTTTTACATCTTGGAATTTAATTTTGAAAAATATTTTGTAAGCTTTAAATAACATTTAGTAAATTATTTAAAATCGATTGTTTATATGCTACGGATTGATTATTTCATAACTTACATTTCACTAAAATACTTTTTTTAATAAAGTTTTATCTGTTCTAATAAACATGTAATTGAATTTTAATGCAGCTTTCACATCATCTTGCCATCATAATTATCAGTATCATACGAATGTTCTGCATGGGTTTTCTTTTTTTTAATTCAACTTTTCTTGGTTTGGTTTAAAGAAAAGGTTTTCTTTTTTATTTGTTCAATATAAATATTTTATACTTTTGTGGATTTGTTCGTTTACAATTGGAATATTTCTACAAAATGAGAGGATGTATTGGGAATGATTTGTGTTTTTAGCCAAACAACCGTCGATCGATGAAATTGAATTACAAACTATTTTGGAAGAAACAGAACAGTAAATGATCTTCTCTTGGAAATAAATCTGAAAATATAAAATAAAAAAAGATTAAGAATCACTATTTTGCTGTCGTAGATCTAAGAGCCAAGCAAACTACAGTATGTTGCTCAGTTATGAGAAGGAGGAACAGAGTCTTTTAAGAACAAACAATGAGACAACAAAATTATTTCAAGGAAATATAAATTTCGTAAGGTCACTGAAAGGCCAACACAAGCATAAAATAGCAACTATTAAAAAAAAAAGTTTTAGGACGCTGCACGCTGCTTCAACACGTGACACGGGACTTTTTTAATGGGTAATTCTTTATAATGCAGACTGAAGAATTATGTATGAAGGAAGACCAATGAAATGCAGCACGGAAGCACGGCCTGTGGACCCTGTATAAGAGAAAAAAAAACAATCCTAAGACGGTGGGGATTCTTATGATACCTCCTTGTGGAGACCAATAAAACTTCAAGACCGTTGAGAGACAACTACGTGGAACTGTTTGTAAACATTGTAAGGCTGCCGTCGATATGGATATTGTAGAAAGACTGGAAGATCGCATGGGGGTTAGATCTCTTAATATGACAAGTTCTGCTGAGAACAAATATGTATTCTACCCGAAGAAATCTAATCGATCGTACTGAAAGACCATGTTGGAAAATGCTTTAAACAGAAAGAGAGACATTGTAAATTGCGGCCATCGAAACAATAAACACATACTCCATGCATTTACGTAGAAAATTTGGTTTTACTTCTGACAACAAATTAGGTTTATCAAAGTCAATTGACTGACCAGTGTTCCGCAAGTGCTGGACAGTAGTATAGAAGAGTTCTTTTTTATGGAGGACGAATTCTCGACCGATACTCGATCCCAGCACATACATTAAATTGGAACGTTTATTGGAACGTTGCTTCAATAAATTGTAAGGCATACACTAAGCCTTTCCATCTGTTTACTTCTTTTTTCGTTTTGAACTAATTAGGCAGTGTACTTGTGGATATTATCAATGGCATTCGGAGGTGATAAATTTTTTTTTTCATGATCTTTGAAATAGTTGGGAACAGATAAGGATGCAAATCCATAGACACCTACTGTTTAGGTTGAGAAGGAACACCTTGTACCTTGTCATTGTGGTACAGATTATGCAATGCTTGTCGAATGTGTTTAGTGTTCAATGGAGGATAGTTATACCAATAGCCTTATGATAGTAAACTTTCATGTTGAAGGTTTTATTAGAGCTAGACAACTTAAATTTCCATAATTATAACGTTTGTCATGAAGTATACAGGGCAGAATGATTCATAATTAAGAATAATACCTGCATGTTTTATTTTTTCTATACACCTCCGTGTGGAACAGGATGTCTTATCTGTAATGAGTGCACCTAAAAAAGAATTGAGTCGTCCTTTGACTTCTCCATATTGAATTGAACGGCAGGATGAACTGCAGCAAACATATTCAAAACTTGATTTATATCGTTATCTGAGATATAGAACAACAAATCGTCAACATATCGAAATTAGAAAGGGCAGTGAATCCTGCGAACATCGAGTGTCAAGAAGACAGATTTTCAACATACGTCAAAACTATTCGGAGACGATACTTGATGCAGAGAGATCCATAAACAAACCCTTCATCTATTTGTAATAACAATCATTATATTGGAACACCTGCAAGTTGAAAAGCCCCTGAATAAACGGGATGAGTTTGACGAATGTAGCTTTGTTGAAGAAATTGTACGTTTTTGTTATCCCATCATTAAACTTGTGATATTAAGTGACCTACCAATGTAACCGCATGTGATCTTCCAGTCTGTTTACAAACATTCACATGGTCGACAGCCTTCCAATGTTTACAAACACTTCTCCACGTGGTTGCCCCTAAGCGGACTTGAAGTTTGGTTGATCTCCACCAGGAGAGGTTGTCAGGTTTGTGATTGGAGTCGTAGTGACTCCTCCCCACCGCCCTTTTTCATTGGTTATTTTTTTCCTTCTACAGGATCCACAAGCCATACTTCTATCCTGCATTTCATTACTTCACACATGATCCGTCAATCTGCAGTACAAAGACATTTCCATTAAAAAGTCCTATAGAATTTTTTCAAGTACTTTCCGATTAAACAGTGAACTGATCATTATTAACAGATATGAATTTTAAAGTAGTTTGTTCAGGATTTTATTATTAAGTAAAACCTAATGGCTTAGTAATAATTTAATGAACAACAACTTGATTCTTCATTAGGGGGAAAAGTACAGAATCAAAGGAGACGCTTAAGCAGGAAGGGAAGCACAAATTAATAGTAGCAAAGACGTATATAATCATATGCAAACTTAAGAGAAAATAAATAGGATAAGAATTTTCTTAATCTTGAAGAAAAAGCTTTTCCAAATGGTAACTAAAAACGAATAACAATTCAAAATCTTTTAACTGCCTTTTTTTATTTACCTAATTTTCATCATTCACGATATCAATAAATTGTAAGTTCTTATACGTTTATTTTGTATTTCTTAAAGAAAATAAATCTAAACCTCTGGAGTAGAAAATGCAGTGATTCTAAAAAGGCTGGTCAGTGTTTTACTAAATGTATTAAAGAAATACTTCAGAAGAAACTAAAGTGCAAGTGAGTATTTTTACTATCTAAAATACTTTTAACTCTGTAGCAAAGTCTTAAAACAATAATTTTAATTTTGTAAAATTAATAATTTTATTTTTAGATTCTTTGTAATCAGTCTATCAGAAAATGTTGTTAAAGCTTGTTTTGTATTGTTTATGGTGAATATCTAAAAATATAATGAAATCCCTCCCAGTTTCAATAGCAAGTAACAAGATCTTTTATCAATAACATTTACATATTATATCATTCATTTTTTAACGTGCAGATTTAAAACATTTACATGGTGCAACGATGTTTGTTAAGAATTAATTTATTATATCTGTGGAACTGTAATAATTGACTTGAATAACACTTCAAAAATGTAAAAGTCTTGGTTTTGAATGGAGAGACCTTGAACAAAAATAAAAAATATAAAATAAAAGTTGTTGTTTTTTTTTATAAAAATTTTTCAATCTTTTTTTCTAAAAATCGTAGGTGAAAAGAAAAGAATGTTTTCTAAATATGGATTCCACCCACGAAGTTATTGTTTTTGATTATGTTTGATTCTGTGGAAAATTTTTTACATAGGTATTTGACGTAGGTAGGTATTTACATGAAGAGAACATGTAACCAGCAGTAATAGTGCTGATAAATATCTCGTATTTCCACGATAATATTGTACAATGTCTCGATCTGGGCTTCTCATAATCTCATATCAGTTTTCTTTGGTTTTGTTTTTGTCTGATGGCGAATTCATCAACTCCGATTTTTTTGTATGTGCATCACATTCACATGATATTTATTCAAATTTATTCTATTTGTGAATTTTGATTGCTGTACTCTGACAGATATTCTTTCCGTTTTGGTCTCACTCTGCTCTATTTCCTGCTGCAGCATTTAAACCATTTGTTTTCTTCTTTTCTCTTTTTATTAGTATTTCCATTAATAGCTTTTGATTGTTATTCTTCTTAATCTTTAGTGTTTATTTCTTCTGATGTCAGGCTCTATTTCCTATTTTTATTTTGTGGATGATTAAAACATTGGAAGCTTATAATGCTTCTGCTCCTACAACAAAAAGAAGAAATAGAAGAATTGATTCCCTTCATTGGTTTTTTACTTCTTTTAGTTATGTTTCTTCCTGTGATACGCTTGATCCCTTTATCTTACATTTTGTAATGCTTCGAATGATTGGTTGCGATTTTGATTTTATTTTCATCTTGAATCAATTGTAACATAAGTTTTATATGAAATTATATTTCTTATACTGTACTTTAGGTCTCAGATATTATATATCTATATTGTAAATTTGCAATTTATAACCATTTTTGTTTTGAGTCATCCATTACTGTTATCTCCATTCATGCTCCACCTTCCGTCCCTCCTTCTATCTCTGCTAATCAAGTCACCTGCAAAACCTTTACTTTTATCTTAGGAAAAAAATTTAAAAAAATAGTTGGGGGTGTTAGGAAAATAAGAAAAGAAAACCGCGGGCATTGAGAGTAAAAGATTAACAGGAAAATAAATAACCCAGTAAATATACGAATCAACAACCCTCAGTATATAAGCCCGAGACCTTAAGCATCAAGTCATAGCTGACAACTGAAATGAGATGGTTGCATTTTAAACATTTAAGCTAATAGTGGAAATCCCACTAATATTCAGTGCCAAAAAACAATGCCAAATATCTCGAACATCTGGGGGCGTTGGTTCCTGAAAATATCCTATTCTTATGTCGTTTGGGCCTCTGAACACAATATGAAATTCATTTGTCGATCCATTTACCGACCTTCCATTCGGCAGTTGTTAGGAGTAGCAGACACGGATGGACAGGACAAACGCCATAGCTACCGGTTTTGATCGCTAAAAATAAAATTAAGATAATGAGCGGGAAGTAGTTATTCTGAGTGGTCACCCAATGAAAACTTTTATTGTATTAACATTTTTAGGCGCTTTATTTAATCGAGGCTGTCGGGGGATACCACATTTAATTTTTAAGTTGTATTTTTTGTTTTTTGCCTAATTTTTGGAGGTACCCTATTTCTTTCAATTAAGATTGGGTTCACCACCGTATTGAGACCTTGTTGGTCTACTGGTGACTTATTCTCAGATGATAATCTCTAAAAAGCATTAAATACATATCCTTAAATTTCACTTAGAAAAATACTGGATTCAATAAGTTTAACGAGTGTGAATAGAGTTCAATAAAATCATGTAGCCAACACACAGTCTAAGATTAAAAATTTAAAATTAAACGCATATATACAATTAAAATCAGACTAGTTTCGCCACGTCTGGGCGTGGCAACTTCAGTGAATGTTGATAGAGTGGGAATCCAGCCTCATTTTATGGGCGAATAACACAGTAATAACCAATGAAAGCTTGGTCTTTCGGACCAATTGTCGAGAATATGCAAATGTTTGGTTTGAGTGCGGGGCGCACTTGCGTACCTGGTGGAGATCGTCTCCACTAGTCCTGGCAAAGATCGAGATAAGCACATGTGTGTGTTTATCAACACACAAGTAGCAGCGCTCATAGTGTTGGCAAGTGGAACCTCCTACAAACACTGATGCAAACATAGAGGTTCTTCAATAGCTTGTTGACGTTGGGTAATAAGTCCGGGTGAAAGTCAATAGCGACATGTTGCTTGTCTTTTAAGCTGGGTGGGCAATCATTATTATATAATTTGAATATAGTTTGTTTGAAATGTTTATCAATAAACCAATTGGGGTAATCGTGCTCATTCATTTTATCCTCCAAAGGAGCATGTTCTATCTCTTCATGTTCACTTTTATCTGGGTGGTGATGGTGTGTATGAACAAGACAATGCTGCTTGCCATGTCACTTAGATGGTTCGTGATTGGTTCCGAGAGCATGACAGTAACTATCCATACTATCTTGGCGAGCGAAATCGCCATATCTCAGCTCCATGTAGCATTTATGGAGCCATTTTGATCGACATGATCGACTTGCGGCTCAAGACCAGGTAATCTTGACAATCTCAGTGCTGAGGGCACGTGTACCTTCTTTTCAGAACCACATTGCATCCTTGCTACTCCGTCTACAAGCTGGATTCAAGACCAAAGATCGTCATTCCCATTATTAGATAGGTGATTATATTATTCTGATATGACTGTGTATATATAATTGTCAAATTCTGTGAAGATATTCCTCTGAGTGTGATAGAAAACATCATAAAGCTACCCGGCAAGTCCCACATCTGGCAGAATAGATGTAGTATTGTCGGATGAAAAGTTACTTCATACTCTCACATTTCCGGCATGCCCCTCATCAGCTCAGCCTGAAGAAAGGGTCAATTGTGATGCTCTTTCGCAATCCAAAGAAAAGGTACTGCACTGTGATTGTTAACAAAATTAACAATAATAACACACGATTTGTCGTTAAGGTATGTCTTTGCAATTTAATTCACAGCAGAAGTTCTTTCGGAAAGCAAAAAGATGATATCGTCACAATCCAAAGGATCGATTTTCAACCAAGTGATGTCAATTCAAGTTGAAGCGCCGTCTTTTCTCAGTAATGCCCGCACTAAACCTTCCAATAAATAAATTCATTTATATTCTTTGCATTGCATTCATTTTAATTTTCTTTCCAACATAATAAACTCTAGGGCAAATACTCTAGTTTTAAATGAATATCCAATTCAAGAAGTTGTTTCAGATGTGATATGTCTTTGCACCAAAAGCTTATCAGACCACACTGATGAAGAAATTGTATAATGTTAACAAACATTTTTAAACGATTTCTAAAATAAAGAGATCAACGATTCTCAAATATTATAAGTAATAATATTTGACACTATCAATTTTATGGAATTCCACAACTTGAACTCTTTGGAAGTTAATTGAACAAACAAGAAAATTAAACTAATTTTCCTTACAAGGAGACGACACGGCCTGTATCTGTTAATTCGGAGTACCCTTTTGTGAGATGAAAGTACACATGAAATACTTCAAAATTATATACACATGTTGGGGCCAACGCTCTTTAGTTTTCGAGATATTTTCGTCGATTTTCAAGTATTCGTTTATAAGCTCCCTGGTGTCACAAAAAGAAAGTGTGATGGTTGCGCAGTGGTACCGCAGCGGCCTCTGAACCCTGTGTACGCGCGTTCAAACCCTATGTGGGATATTTTTTTTTTTTTCATTTCATTTCTTTCTTTTTTAGTTTTTACTTTCTTTTTTGTTTCTTTTTTCTTTTTTCTATTTTTTTGGTTTTTCTTAATTTTTTTTTGTCTTTTTTTCTTTATGATAATTTTTTTTTACGTTTATATTATGAATATTACAAAACCAATTTACAATTGGAAGTAAATAAATAATATTCTCGTTAACTTTGGTTTTTAATTAATTAGTTACTTAATTATTTTTTTATTATTATTATCATGTCGTGGTGAAACTTTTTTACTGTTTGTATTTAAAATTATTTCAGTTGTGCTTTTATTTTAGGAAAAATTAAGTTTTTGTGTAAGAGTTTTAAATGTAAACTCTTTTTTTTTTTTTAATTTATTTTTTTTTCTTTATTACAAAAAAAGAAACAAAATTAGTGTTCTCATTAATTTTGGTTTTTAATTAGAAGTACTTTAATTATAACAAATTAAGTAAAACATAATTACTTTTTTTTGATACCGGTAACTAAACTGTTTTTTAAGATGCTAGTACTCATATTATAAAAAAAAAGTTATTTTTTTTAAGAAATGTTTTGCTTGGCAGTGCTCTGACAGTGTTGATCACTATATGGATCTTAAGAGTTATTATATAATAACTCTTCTTGCTTTTTCTGACCCACTGAAGAGTCAGTCCTTCTCTGAGGGTCTCTTTGATATCTTTTAAATGGTGAATCTCCTGTCCTTTACTTTCAGCCTAAAGACATGAACTTTTTCTCTTCTTCTCATATCAGTGGAAAGGGAGAAAGTTCATGTTTATCCCCTATCCCTTTATTTACTTAACATACCTTTCCCTGGAGCTTACAGTTTCCAAACTTCATACAAAGTTTAATATTCAATCTAAACTTCTCAATTTATTAAAACCTTATTTTTTTAAGCAGTTTTTATACGTTACTCAACTGATTTTGATCAAAATCGATTGTGATATTTATCATAACAGCAAACAAAGCATAAATATTTCCGACACCAAACACACTGAATGAAAGTTGGTTCTTTGCATTCACAAAGATGCTTTCGGAGTTCCTCAGGAAAACAAATTTCGTTAACATTGTAGAAAATGTCTCGTGCATTAATTAATTTAGCAGCAAACCAAGTATATTTCAGCATTGCTTGAAAAATTGGTGCAGACAAATGGAAGTGGATAATAGAGTGAATTTTAAGTGCATCGTCTCGAGAGCTTATTTGTCGTCCAGTCTGTAGAAGGAATGAGTTATTTTGCAGTCTCTTAATATAGTTTTTAACTTGCTTAAAAAAATATACATCGCAGAGTTGGCATAATCCTGTGCATTTAGGAGGAATGACTTTAAGAAAACATGTAACAAAATCCTCTTTATTTATGAAGATTTCATCATATGAAGAAGGATTAACCTGTCCACTCCACGAGTCCAAAATTAGCAAAAATTTGTTATCTTTTACGTATGGCTTTACAACTTTTTCCAAAAACTGCACGTAAAGTTGGGTTGTCAGCTTTCCTGATAAAGAGCATGTCACAAAAATATTTTGAAATTCAGTGGTCAGATTTTCAGTTTGTTGTTTAACTCTAGGACCGAATGATCCTTTTGGTTCCTGCAAACATATAAAATCAATAGGCAATAACATTACTGATGCAGTTATTGCCTATTTGTACAGTATATGAATGAGAAACTTTATTGAGATCTACGAGTGACACTTCAACTGATTTTTCTCCAACATGTGTTAAAGTTCGTTTAATATTAGTTCTATATTCACAGCCTGTTTGATCCGTGTTGATTACGAAATCAAAATCAAACATCAACATTGTTGAAGAACACTGTTTGTAGAACTTTTCTGCTGTTTCCAAAAATTTTTCAGCTGTCCATTTTCCTATGGTTTTTACATACTTTGTCACTGGAATAAATTGATAATTGAATGCAGAGCTCTATTTTTTTAATTTTTTATTTACAACTCTTTACATACATCAGTAGCACGCTTCTTGCGTTATACGTACTGAATTGTTCATTGCTAGAATCAAGTTCATTTACTAATGTGACAGTCATGTGAAAGTATACTGGATATTGTTCAATCACAATTGTTCCTATAATCGACACTGCTGTTACTGTTCTAATACGCATCCGTATTGTACTTTTACAGTTGCACTTATGCTTTGTAACTTGAAAGCACAGAAAATATAACACTGGACTAACACTTTGATATTCACTGCTTTAGTAATTCAGAATGAGCACTCGTAAACTAAATTTATAATACTGAAGTAACACTAACTTGTAGCACTTTAATTTTCTAAACTCTGTAATCACAGCTACGCACATGTGACACTTTAATTCACTAATCAATGTAATTACTACTTTTACTAAATAACACTGACGCACTAATTTAATTCAGTGACTTAGTGAATTCAATATATTATTCACAGCAAAATTTCACAAACACGAAGCACCATTGAATTTGAATAATAATACTTTAATTATTAAAATAATTCTTTAGATAATTTCTTCCAATTGCAATTCAATTTCTTATCCTTAGAAATTAGAATATTCACAGTTGAACAATTTCTCGACTTGAGAAAGGTTCGATCAATTTACTTGGCGACGCTCCAAATATTTATCATGTGAAAACGACTTTTTTCCTTTTATCCAATCATTGAATAACAGGAATTCACCGTTTTCGTTCCTTTCCACGGGAAAATATAATTGAAAATTTAACTTACAGTTCGAGATGATACTAGCTAGTCAATGCTGCGTTGAATCTGCTTGATTTCAATGCGGCAGTCCTTTTACTCGGCACATGTGGTATTAACGCTTCTCCTGAATGTTGCTACACCTGCATGGCCTCACTGGTCTACTCGTCTCCAGCACGAGAGCCTCACACCTTGCGTCCTTCACTGAGCTCAAAAGTCTCCAACTCAAAAGGCCCCGATACTCTCGAATCAGTTCACTTTATTCATTTTCAATAACGTGTCCACGTTTCCTTTTTTCATAAATTCGCTAATTCAATCATTTGAATTATATTCTTAATGACGCAGCACAAAAATATTCACAATATTTTAATCTTATAATTAAAATAAAAATTACGTCGAAGCAAAGTAAAAATAATAAATATAATTTTGACCAATCAAAATTCTCTACAGTCACTGTTCGTTGTCGAATGTTGTGATGACATTTAAATTTCGTTGCCCAGGAAGGAGATGATGAAAATTGAAATTCACTAGACTGATAGTGCCTATCTGCAGCAATTGCCCACTGATGAATATCTCTGGTAGTGATTGGGAGTTTATCTGCTCTTGCTTCACAAAATCTATCATAAGTCCTTTTATTAATAGCTGCATATTTATCAAATACTGTTCCTCCGCTTTTAATTTCATTCTCCCAACGTGGAAGTTGACTCTTGCTTCTTAATTGCTTACTACCTAGCTTCTGTAAAGTCTTTAAAGTCCATTTCGGATATAGTTTTGCCAATTTCAAAACTTTGATTTTAACTTCAAGAGGAATGCATTCAAACTTTGATTTTTTTAATGGAGACTCATAATACTCACTTCCAGAGGACAGAGCTTTTACAGAAGATACTGTCGATCCACTACCTAGTGTCTCATCGTCACCACTGTCTACAATATCCAGTTCGCCATCATCTTCTGCTGCTGTGAAAAGTTCTTCTGTTTGTATCGGTATCCATTCTTTCAATATTTCCATGACAGCATTTGCCATTGATTCTCCAAATACTTTTGTATCAGAAGATTTACTTTGGCTTACTCTATCACCAATAATATTCTCTTTTCTCAGCAGTTCTTTGCATATTTGGAAACCGTCAGTAATTTCTTGTTTGGAAAAGCATAAGTTGGAATGAACTTTTTCCATTTCATGTTTTTCAGTACAAAGAGACGAAGAACCTGCTGAAGTCATTGCAAACTGACTCGCTAATGAACAATTGGTTAGGGGGCTTTTCTGAAATTTTCCCCTGTAAACCCATCACCCCTCTTACATAAATGTAGCTGTCCTAATTGTTCAACTGTTGAACTATGCAATAAAAGTCCTTAAAATAAAATTCAGTTAGTGAAGTATTACATTTAAAACATAAGTTTTTATGTAATTATTTTTTCCAAAAATTAAAGCACAACTGAAATAATTTTAAATACAAATAGTAAAAAAATTTCACCACATGATAAAAAAAAAAGTTAATTAAATAACTAAAATTTAACGAGAATACTAATTTTGTTTTTTTGTTTTTTTTGTAATGAAGACAAAAAAATTAAGTTAGTGAAGTTTCACATTTAAAACTCTTATATAAAAACTTAATTTTTCATAATATAAAAGCACAACGGAAATAATTTTGAATACAAAAAGTAAAAGAGTTTCACCACAACATAATAAGAAAAAAAAGTTTAATTAAGTAAGTAACTAATTATTTAAAAACCAAAGTTAACGAGAAAATTATTTATTTACTTCTAATCGTAAATTGGTTTTGTAATATTCATAATATAAACGGAAAAAAAAATTATCATAATAAGACAAAAAAAATTAAGAAAAAAGATACAAAAAAGAAAGTAAAAACAAAAAAAGAAAGAAATGA
>JAFIDM010049286.1:1124685-1138994 GCA_023159025.1 Thereuonema tuberculata
ATCAGTGGGTTGTCAGATTTTAATTAATTCCAAAAGATTTCCAACGTTTCTATATGATCTATGTCTCTATTGGTTTATATTTTTAAGATGAAACTTCATCTATTGCAGCGCTTATTTGTCTCGAGGAGTCAATTATAAATGTATATTCATTTTACAATTTCTATTTTGAATGTATCCATTTGATTTTCTCCCCTATTTTGCAAGTTGTTCTTATTTTGGCTCTGATCGGATTTTCTCCAATCTAATCTTTCAACTACTATCATTTTGTGCAGAAGCGTTTTAATTTGTTAGGTAGTTTTATTTTTCTATTGTTATTTTTATTTCAGATGAAATTAATGGCCTTAGTTTTGTTTTTTTGACGATTAAATTTTTGCAGTATTTTCTGTCTATATTCGTCTTTTATTCGGCATCTGTTAAGTATCGTCCAATTTTGGCATCTTTATTCACAAGTTTTTATTCCATTTTGAAAAACAGTTTTGTCATAATTAATATAGTGACATTATTTGATAGATAGCTCATTTTCTGTTTCCATTCTCAATCTTAACACGAGGTTTTTACATATGCGAAGTGATTTCGCTTGTCTGCAATGATGTTTGGCTTCAGTTGCAGAATTGTAAAGCAAACGCGAAAAGGTACCTTTTGGGAATGATTTTACCACTGAATCATGATCATCACTCATGAATAGTCTTTGACCCAGTTTTTTATCGTTTCAAAAATATCCTTTTAGCTTGTCTATTTTATTAGACTAAAGGCATGACATTAAAGCGAAACATCCTATGTTATTATTGTACGTATTTTCATATCAGAGTTACAAATTATTCTATTGATTTGGGCTGTGTTTTGATGTTCATTTCTTTTTCTAAATATAAAGTGTTTATAATTTATTATTCAATTATCAAGCTCGTACACGATATACAGGAGTAAAAATCAAGCACAATATACAGGAGTAGTAGAGTAGATACAGTTTGTGGAAGTGAAGCATTAACTGGAAATATTTTATATTGTATTGTTCCTAGCGTTCAGCAATGAAAAATTGTGAGCGATTAAGGAAAGCCAAAGGAAAATCTAAACTTCATACGTGAATTCGACAAAGATCACCAGGAAACAGCATTCACATGATGCTTCAAAGAGTTCCAAGAAATCGACGGGTAGCCTAAGGATCTGAATACTTCCCTGAATAACATTATTTTAGTAATTCCTCTTTTGATAGCCTAGAAAAGAATAGTCAGCAAAAACAGCCAATTTTCAGGAAAACAAGATTATACAAGTACGTACTCTTTGAGACATACTATTTTCGCAACTACTCACTAAAATTTTACTTTTATATTAATATGAAATACTTTAATACGGAGTTGGTTAAACCAATGTGCTATAACAGTCTCCACTCTTGTACAATAACATGCTAGTATATTTTGAGTTCATTACTGAAGAAATTTCTTTCTATTTTTCCACAAAGGTATCGTAGTGTTCTAATTCGGCGTGTACATTGGCATCAGTGCTTTGTGGAAGTCATTAAAGCTATTGAACATTCCATTTCATCAAATCCTTGCTGCAAGGATCTCCTTTGTGGGTAGAGTCTTTGTCTAACTCTTACCATTATGTTGGCATCACAAAATTGTCTAGAAAGTCATTGTAGACTGCAATGTTCAGATTTCCTTTCATTGAAATTAAGGGATTCAGCCTGAACCATGAAAAATAGCGCAGACCATTACGCTTTTCTATCAATCTTCACAGCTGGAGCAATAAGTTCGGACATGCAGCGTTCTCCCGAAATCCGTCCGGGCCATTGAACTGCCAGAAATCCTTCAGAGCATTTTGATTGAACTCATAGGTCCTGAATAACATAGGCCTTGATATTCTAAAAGTACCACAGATGTTCACGTGGAGAATATCTGAAGTGGCTTTATTACAGTTATATATTTTGCTGAGTTATTTCATTAATTGCATCAAACAGTTTTATATTATCTATTCCATTATATATTTTATAAAGCGTTGTAATCAGATCTCTACAATGTAGACACCAGAATATCAAATCTCCTGCTATTGCTAGGATTTCTGACAGCTTAACTCGAACGAATTTTCCTTTTTAGGATTGTCAAAACAATTAACAATTTTATATATTGAAAGAGACACCAAGATAAGAAAGATAATAGAAAGTATGTGTATCCGGAACACAAAAAAAAATATGAATAGGAATGATGGTATTGAAATGGAGAAATATTTCATAAGATTAGCTAAAAATTTTGTAGATAAAATGTGCACAAAATATAATAATAAGGTTACAAACAAGGAACTGAATTGTTAAGCCGTATCATATATTGTAAGTAATTGGTATTGGTTTCAAATATTGTTGATATTTTCTCGACGAGTTTAATGTAATTTGGAGTATTGTTCTTCAACTAAATTGTTAACCCGTATCATATATTATGTTAAAGAAAACAAAGATTGTAAGTAAATAGTATTGGTTTCAAATATTGTTAATATTTTCTCGACGAGTTTAATGTAATTTTGAGTATTGTTCTTCAACTTATTGTTATTTAAGGCTTGAAAAAGAAAAGACGTGTAATCTTCTCGAAAATTTGCTTTTTCATATTAAATGAAGTTTTTACATTTAAATTTGGTGTGATGTTACAAATATCAGTTATTATCTAATATTTCTTTAAAAATATATAAAATTTATTCTTAAAATATTAAAATTTAAAAAACTGCAAATATTAGGTGATTATAATTAAACTGATCCTACTCGAAGCACCCAATAGGCGGGTAGTAATGAGCATACGAGAATGACACTTGTTAGATATGCCAATTAGACATTGCGAAAGCAATTTCCGCTGAAAAAAAAGAAATTCAAATTTTTAACATTTGGTGAAAATATTTACTATTTCCGTACCGTAAAAAAGATTTAACTTGAGAAAAGTTTATAATCAAATGATTGTTATAGAAATTGTTCATTGTATGCTGGAGTTAAGTCAATTGCATTCCGTATGCGTAAAATAGCGTGATTAGCAGTTGCATGCATTATTCCCGGTGGAATATCGGCGACATGTAATATTTGCTTTTCTTTAGATAAGACCGTACGCGTCCCTGATAGACTCGATCTTTCAGATATCCCCACAGCCGAAAGTCGCATGATTTACGACCAGGCATGTGGAAAATCTCTGGAGATTACACAATCAATCGTTCAGGTCGCACGAAGAATTTCTTTCACTTGTCGATCAGTATGTGGTGTTGATACAGCCTGTCTGAAAATAGGGATCCCTAAACAAACGTTCTTGCTAATCAGGAATCACGTACTGAGCAAGGAGTTCACTGTAACGGGCAATCGTAATGGTATACGTTACTGGTCCTTAAGGTATAATCTTTTCGAAGAAAAACGGATCTAGAATAAAATTACTTGTGAGTCCACGCCATTCATGCAACCCAGGTCTATACAGTGTTTGAAATGAGTATGCAATGGCTGTTCATACTCATTATCTGAATGCGATGAACTCCATATGCGACAGTTCAATTTGCATCTGCGAATTCGATGCACCTTCTAGTACAAAATATACTCTTCAATCCCCAGGTTAGTCCCTTGCCACATGTTATCTATAGCATTCTTGCCAAACATCGAAGGGCGAAATCAGTGCTTTGTTATGGATGTTTGAGTTGTTGCACCATTTGGATCTCGTAGAGATACCATTGTAAAATAGACAGCAGATCTTTTCAAACTGTGTTCCAGAAAATGGGCTGCTCGAGACTGGAAACAGCATTTTAGTGAACTGCTGCATTGCCAACCACAGCGACTTCGTCAACAACTCCACGAAATCGGCCGCCGTCCCATTTCTGGTAGCACACTTCAATCTTTGGTATCTTCAGATTTCGTAAAAATGTTCTTTAACTCATTTTTTGACACGGTTCTCTTTGGATTCCTTTTAATCGACGATATTTTCTGTGCTACATTGTTATTGCTGCCATTCTGATAGGACAACTTTATAAAAAAAACCCGGTCTTTCTTTCATGGCTGTTAAGCCATGATAATCCTCGCGGAATGGCTTACTTGAAATAATAGCTGGCGTTTTATAATTACGAAATAGGTTCTGGTCTTTTTTGTTTCACCGGAAATCCGTCTTCATAATCTAATTAGCATATCTACCAAGTGACAGTGTGATATGTTCATTACAACCTGCTCAAAGGTGCTCAGAATAGGATAAGTTTAATTATAACCCCCTCCTTCGTAATTAAGTATTGAAATTATAATGAAGTAAATGCATTATAAAATAGTCAATATTTAAATATTAAACTCTTGATTCAGGAAGCAGCATTGCAAAAATTTCAGTAAAATTCGCGTTACAATTGCTCCAGAAAATTGTGATTTCCATTGTACTATAGATGAATAAAATTAGGAAATTCACCGTGGAAATAGGACAAGAAATAATAAAACACTTAACTGATAATGAATAAAAAGCTTATTTTATATTACTTTGAAGCTTTTAATAAATAATATTGCAGGTATAATAAATAATATTAAGAGTTTCTCTAAACTAAGTCTTAAGAACACAACTATGAGAGTTGCCCTGAGAAAAATATGGACTCTCCAGATTGATACTAAAAACTGAAAAAAGATTATTTTTGAGTTTTTTTTTTCTATATTCCTAAAGCTCACAATGATTGGAAACTAATTTTTTTTTTATGGAAGTAGTACGTTTGAGAAAATAATTGTTATTGGAAGAATATCAACGTCATCTCTATTTATACATTCAGTCACAACTATGGCTTCTATTAGGTAGAAGCAATAGGTTTTTGACTATTACCAAAATAATCCTTGTTTAATTCTTCGAACTTTATTCAACAAATAAAACTCAACAGAGAACTGTAAAGCATCCGAATCCGATTGTTGGAAGCTACCCATTTGCTTATCTTCTTTCTTTCATAACAATTGTGATGTTTTCAATTATTATTACAGAAAAGTGGATTAGAAAAAAAATGCAACTGCTAAAAATTAAATGTATGAGTATGAATATTGCCGGAGGTTGCGGAAATAACGGATAGAGGACTGTACTGCTCAGTGCTGCGGAGATTTTGTCATCTGTTATTGGAGGTGTGCACTGTGATTTCAAAATTGTCGATGGCGATCTGCTTGAGTAAGTGGTGTCCTATTGAAACCTGAAAGAAATTGAGCAAAAACATTAGAAAGAATCTTCTAAACGACGGTTGATCCTCGTTCGTGACAATGTATGACTATAAGTTGCGGGAACAAACATTTGCTGAATGTTTCCACTGGAAAGTATTGACATATCCGCTATACCAACCGAATTTGATTACCAGTGATTTTTATCAGTTCCCTGCCTTAAGAGAGCACATGCCAGGTCTGCGTTTCACTTACAGTGGAGAAGTCAAAGTGATGGAACAGCAGGGTGCTCATTTTTATGAGACTGGAATAGACAGTGATCAAACGTTGTGACACAGCCTCAATTAAGGTGACTTTGTAGAAAAATAATAAATATTGTGAGTGCCGTTTTAAAGACACCATATCGTTTTCTTCAATAAAGGTTTTGCTTTTCGCACATAAACGTTGTAATTTTTTTTCTAATCGACCAAAGTACATATGTCAGTGATACATAGACAGTTAGTGGGAACAACTTTCGAGAACACGTGCGATTACAATAAATGAATTGCGTAAAGACTTGACAAAAAACCTACTCTAATACTCATTTAAACCCTGTCATGTTTGGATTTGATGGCACGGATCCAAATGTTGAGCTGACAAGCAAACAAAACAACATTCATACTTTATGTATAGCAGAGGATAATTCATGGTAGTTTGAATTCTATTTGAGCAAATGATTGTACAGAAAAAAATAGAATGTTAAAAGAGTGAAGATAACAGAATTTGTGTTGAAAATACTAGGTTAATGTTATACTGTAGATTTTTCATGATTTCGAAATGATGAAGACTTTGATAACAGATTCTAAACGAAAGCATTAATGCAAATAGTTTCATTGTTATCAAATAAATGGTCTTTTAATTTCTGGAAAAAGTTACAATACTCAATTTTCCCCATTGGTCAAGAAAAAACAAAATTTCAAAACATAGATTAAGGTTCAAAATAAAGAAATTCAATCGAAAGTTTCAAAAAGGTGCCCGCTCATTCCAATGTAAAACTGTGCTTGTGATACTGGATCTATGAACCAAGGTCAGCATAGTTTCGCTGATTCCATTACATCACATTATCAGTTGTTACAAATCATTTGGTGTATACGTATTATTTTTAACATATCCCCACAGAATAAGTCCAAATGTGTGAGATCTGGTGACCTCACCGGCCGCAATGTTGGCCCCTGGTGACCTACTCAGTGGCCGTGAAAGCGGACATCTAGAATTACATGAGCTGCCATTCGATTACATGAGACATAATGGCAGGCGCTGCAAACCAAAGACTCTCTATATTAACCATGAGGGGTCCAGTAAATTAGTAGATTATTCAGGGCATATTTGCAAACATTGAGCAAACATTGGAGCCGCAGACTCCGATTGTTTGCTTCTCTAAGCCATCTTGGGTTTTCCTCACTCCAATAATGAACCTTTGGATATTCAGCACACCATATCCAGGAAATGGGTTTCATCAGTCCATAGAATATGCGATATTACTTCTGGATATTTATCTTACATTGCTAATATCCAAGTGCAGATGTCTACATGGACTGGATAATTATGCTTCTTAAGCCATTGATGGCAATGCTTGTGATACTGGTTAAACTGATGAGCTCTGGATACACGGAGGACTGAGATATTACTAACTGTTGTTTGATTACTCTGCTGCTTGTCTGTGGATTTGCAGCACACGATGCCAGGATCAAGATAACATTTTCATCTACTTAAGTGAGTGCCTCGTTGCTCGTGATCTTGGGATAACACCTTCAGTCTCCAGAAATCTATCAAACATCATCACGTTCTGTTTTGATGGATGCTTTCTATCAAGATTTGTCTGGGAATACATCTTGATTGCCAAATGCATCTCTTGCTGCTTAACCTCTTACTATAGGACTATATCTAAAAGTTCATTTACTGGATATAGAGCCATCCTGCCATTCAATAGCTGATGTTGGCCAACTTGGGCGTACCTTTTTTTTAATCCATTAACAGAATATACATAAAATATTCTGGGAACCTCCATGATATCTCCTACTGAAGTGGTTTAGCCTGATTTCCATACTTCAAAGTTACATGATTAAGGCCAACCCAAACAAAAATTGTAGAGAGAGAAACTCATGATTGTCTTTAGAATTTAACATTAAAGTCGTTATCCTTCGTAAAATACCAAAAATGTAGAGGAAGCATTGCTATGATTATGTATTTAGTGGAATAATTTGTGTAACAGAAACATGTTTCATGCAATTTACAAGAAGATAATTTTTCTTATTTTCTTACATTGAAATACATTACAATAATCATGGTTTTTAACAAGAAAACTCTCACAAATGATTAATCAGGTTTTTTTTTTATTGTAATATATTCCAATTGTATTATTCGGAATCCATTTAAGAGAACATGAAATAGAACTTATTTGAATAATGATCAGAAACTTGTAAATCTAAACTCTTTTAATGCTTCTTGTACGTTGCTATATTTTGCTTATATTTCAATTTTACGCATTCGTTTTTAAAAAAAAAATTGTGTTGTTTGTCTATTGAAAGTAGAAAAATATAAAGTATTAGGTAACAGCAATTTTGTTTGAAAAGAGATAAAAGTAAAGTATTTTTAGAAATACTTGGAATTATATCACAAATCCCTTTTTTTCACAAAGCTGAAATTTAACAACTTTTTGGAAACTCCTGCACAAATTTTGCTTAAGAGCGAATGCCTTATACAATATCCATTGCTATGAAAACTATTTAATTTTTTAATTTAACTATTTAACTATGATTTTTTACTTTTAATAGATTATACCAAATTATTTAAGCTCTTCGTATATTATTTTTTTTTTATTTATTTTATTTATTTCTTTATTTATTTCTTTATTTCTGAATTTAAAATCACAGTCCTGCTAGATTTTCAATTAGAAATCCTGTGGTGCAGGTGCGGAAAATATAAATAATTTATATATATATATATATATATATATATATATATATATATAATATTTGCAAGTCAGAGAACAATTGCAGTAATATTTCATGAATTATATAAAAATTAACTTACCTCAGAAATACAAGAAGAAAATTAAATAATAATTTTTAAATATCATTCATTACAATAAAATTTAAGGTTGGCAAAGTAATTTTTTACCTATTATTCCAATTACAATTTCTCTCTTTAAATGTTATACTTATTATTATAAAAAATTTCTAAATCTAATTGTTTAAAAATTTTAAATAATAATCTGTTTTTATCTCTCATGCCAAAATTATTTTTTGGAGTATCAAAACTAATTAAAGAGTTCCAAACATTTCTAGTATTTAAAATATTTACATTATTTTTTAACTAGTTTGACATATAATAGAAAATTTTTAAAATAATAATATATATAATTTTTCCGTTAGGAAACATAATGTTATAAAAAATCGTATCTGTTTTTTGTTTTTCAGTATAAAACTTATAATTAGTAAAAATTGGATTTAGAATTTTTTCAAGTAATCTATTTATATTCTCTAATTGTGGTTTACTTACATGTATCCTTGTGCTTATTACATGTATATAACAAAAAAAAGATTCAACAAAAGCTTTATAAATTATAATTTTTTTGTTTTACTGGAAAAATATATTCAATATGGTAAAGCATAAATAAAAAAGAATTCAATTATTTAACTTTTTCAAGATAATGACTATTCCAGTTTAAATATTCATCAAGATAGATACCCAAGTATTTTTGTACTTGTACTTTTTCAATTCTTTTACAATTGCATAAATGATTCGAATTATAAATTCCTTTACATTTAATATCATGTAGAATAACTTTTACATCTACAGTTAACGGTTTATTTTTAGTTTTGATAATTATTAATTTTGTTTTATTATGATTTATTGTCATTTTATTAGCTATTGGCCAAGAAATAATAGAGTTTAAGTCATTCTGTATTTAGTATAAAGCACTTATTAAATTATCATTATCATTATGCAATAAGACATCATCTGCATAAGAATAGACTTTTGAATGCGATATATTATCAAAAATTGAATTATATATAAAATGAAAAGAAGCGGTCCTAAATCAGATCCCTGCGGAACTCCTCTTTTTAAATTTAAGCACTGACTATAAGTATTTTCAATTTTAATTCTAAATTTTCTATTTTGCAAATAGTTTTCTAGTAATTTTAAAAATTTTCCTCTAACACCAATGTTATCAAGTTCATATATTAATAATTTATGATCAATACTATCAAATGCCTTAGTGAAATCTCTAATAATTATTAAGCTACTAATACTATTATTAAGATTTTTATTTAAATTATTAGTAAGATCATTTAATAACAATGAAGTTATTTTTTTTTTTTGATAAGCAAATTGATTTTTATTAATTATATTTTTATTAATTACATATTGATAAATTGAATTTGGAAGATAGTTTTCAACAATTTTCGAGACATTAGAAAGAATAGATATAGGTCTATAATTATTAAAATTTTCAATATTACTACTTTTACGTAATGGAATAATTTTGGCAATTTTCCAAGAATTTGGAAATCTACCCAAATTTAACATTAATTCAAGCAATACTGAAATTAAAGAAGCAAAATACTCATTATATTCTTTAATGTCCATAATTTTAATGTAATCAAAAACATAAGATTTTTTTATTATTTAAATTTTTTATTACTTTTTTAATTTCATTCAAATTTGGAAGAAAATTTATCATTGATTTCCTGTGAGATGATTTCTTATTATATAATACAAAATTATTATTCATTTTATTAAAATAATTTTTTGTAAAACTAATTTTTAGATTTTTATATATTGTATATATTTTATTAATTATATTTCATATTATATTTTATTTTATATTTTGTCTTCAATTTTTGAAAACAATTATTCTCCACTGTGTTATTTTTATGTTTAATTTCATTATTAATAATATTCCAAATTGCTTTTGTTCCACTATTTTTATTTATTTTATTATTATAATATTTATATTTCATTTTATTATTATAATTTTTAACCAATTTCTTTGTTTTTATACTTTATTATTATTAGAAGTTATTAATTAAATAATTTCTTAGATGTTTAAAATTTGACGTGCTCCAATAACAAATTAAATTCATAACAAGGAGAGTACACTAGGTCACACTAGGTCTAATTCCGGGTACTTTATCTTCAGAATTTTAGAACCTTCGGGTAGTTTAGAACCCGAAACGCATTTATTCTTTTTATTTAAAATTTTCTAGAGTGCTTTTTTTTGTGTTGATTTTAATGAATAATTTGTTTTTGTTTAGGATTCCTGTTTTGTTTGAAAGTGATCTACCGCTGTGTGGCAGTGAAGAATTGTTTAATGAAGCGGTGAAGTTAAGTTATAAGATTGTTTCCAATGCAACAAGAGAGTTTTGCGGATGCCCAAGAAAATGTACAGAGAAGTATCACACTGCATATCAAATCTCGGAGCCAGATGATATCGTAACTTTAGTTTATTTTGAACATCCAACAAATAAAATTCTGGAAGTAAGAGAATATGTTGAACGATCGATTTCTGGATTATTACTAAGTGTTTTTGGAAGTGTAAGTTTATTCTTAGGTTTAACAGCATTAGATTGCTTTGAAATTCTGGAAGGCGTTGGTTTTCAAGTGTTTAAGAGAAGGAAGCAGCATTTATTAACTGAAGTTAAACCATGATTGAAGAAAAAAGTCAGGAATTGGAAATGGCTGAGCCCGAAAATATTACCTTGGAGTAGATAAATTACAATTCCTGCTGAATATCTTTAATTATGGCTGAAATTTAAAACGATGGCTTTACAGATAGAAATGAACAAGTTTCTATTTTACGTAATACTTATGCAAATATGCAGAAGCATCTGCACACAAAAGTATATGGTCTAATCTAATTTATTTTTCTTGAATTATTCTTTACAGATATACACTGTCCGGCCACTTTATTAAGTGCAACCCTGCTGTGCAGACAAATGCTGTGGCTCACAAAAAACTCTTCAAGCCGGTGGGGGCAGTGTTATGGTATGGGGGATGTTTTCCGGGCATAAGTTGGGTTCATTGATACCTCTGGAGGCACGTCAGGCTGCTAGAGCGTACCTAAACATCGTATCACCATTCATGCTAATAGTTTATCCACTTGCAGATGGCTACTTCCAGCAGGATAATGCGCGGTGCACAAAGCCCTCATCGCTATGGGATGATTTCAGAAACATGACGATGACTTTTCCTTGTTGCAGTGGTCCGCTCAGTTCCCGGAACTCAGCCCGATTGAAAATTTGGTGGATGAGCTGGAACGGGCTGTTCGCTCCAGACCTACACCTCCATCAAATCTTCACGAACACTCACGTCTGCGTGGAGCACAGTATTTCAACAATGTTTTCAGCATTACCCTGCTTGAAGTAGCATCTGAATGAGCAAAAACTGTTAACATGTACGGTTGCACTTGGTCAGCTACGATGTGTAGTAACGTAGAACGTAGATCGTAGACTGATAGAAATTGTCTGTTTTTAAGATTATGAACTGTGTGCCTGTGCCCGGAACACAAAGCAGAATGGGTGACGCCAGTGGGGATGTTTTTGTATGAAAATACAAAAACTCACGTCGAGGGCGAGGGTCCTGTTTTCTCTAAACCGAACTCTATACCTGCCTGAGATTATCAATTAAAAAAAAAGGAACAGACTTACTTTTGGACGTTTTATCGTCAATATGGTTAGTAACGCATCACATCCGTCATTCTAACAACACTTCGAGACGGCACCAACTTACGTAATAGCACAAGATGTTGTTTCGACAACATGAAGAAATGCAGTGCATTCCGGCAGAAGTATCTCTATTGAAGGTAGATTTGCGGTTGAGAAACAACTGTCAACCATGGGCATCTCTCGAAAGCAAGTGTGTAGAGTAAGCAAACCATATCTATGGAAGGCGTTTTAGCTCTGTTACGCCATAGATACTCCGCACATCAGATGACGAATCACTCCAGATTAGGCTTCTTTAAAGCGAGGCATTCCATGACGGAGCAGATACAGATTCTTAGGTAACTCAAATCCTAAGGAAACCAGAATTCCTTTCCTCAGAAACAAAGGCACGATCCAACTATCATCATGCACTCAGTAGAAAACGGGGTCATGAGATGACAACACAATAAAACAGGAGCACTCTGTTATCTCCATTCTTGTATCCATCACACACGTGGTCCAATTGCACTAATAGTGTAGTAAGCTATAGTGCACACCGTCAGTCACTCATCAATGCCTGCTAGTTCTTTTTCTTGTGCTTTGACACTCAAGGGGTCAAAAGAAAACCAACATGAATTTATAAATAAGAATTTAATTTGTGTGCCACTGTTTGATTTTAAAATGAAATACATTACATGAATAATTTAAAAAGAGCAAAATGAGTATTAAAAATTATAATATTGTTACAGGTTTTATCCAAGAGCTTGAATGTCAAAAGGCAAATGAAAAATACAATGACACTCGATTTCAAAACAAAATTTTAAGCATTTATGAAACTGCAAATAGATGGCTTCATAATGTAATGGTTTAGATAGTGATTGGCTCGGGGAAATATCATGATATCAGCAGGTGTAGAAAGCATGATTGCCCTATTAAGTACTAGTGGGTTCCTGATGATATCAATACTGTTAACGTTTATTCTATCTTGAGCTCTGCTCTATGGAGACGTCTTTGAAAAGAGGAAAGGGGAAAAAATTGAAATGGTATTTTTTTCTTTCAAAGATATTCTTTCTTATTGTTTTATATTGTTTCCAAGCGGGCTTTTGGAAATGGATTCGTCTTTTTTTCTTTTATGGACTTTTGTAGTGAATCCATGTTTGTTGATTTGCGGGACCGAAATATTGACGTTATAGCAGTTCGTATTATTGAGAATATGAACAGCTTACAGGCATAGTATTCTGTCTGTATTCGATGATTTGTCGAGTATGAAGGGATTCGGCGAGTCTAGAAGATGTCCAGTGATCAGTACATGTTTTACCTTGAAATATGATTATCTTTAGTTTTAGTAGATCGTCCACGCTCTGCCATGCATTTCTGGAGTGTCCAGCCAATTTTGCCTATGTAAATAGACGATTGGTTTTTGAAAGGGATGATGTAAACTACACTATAGTTTTGCAGTTGAAAGTTTCAGAACATGTCTTACTTTGGGAAAAATGTTAATATAAAACGCTAAACATTTCACCCATAATATTGCTTTTTTTTTGTTTATTTTGTCTTTTATTGTATATATATTGCTTGGTGCATCTTACTTGATTCTCAATGAATTGTCTAGGATATTCAATATCTAAAAGCTTAATATAATTGCTAAATCATTGCTAAATAAGACTTCAGGAGCTCCGTGAATCGGCATTGAGATGATGTTGGATGTTGGTATTGTAGTTTAAAGTGGTATTAGAAGCCATTCGTTTGCAGTATCCTGAGGAACTAATGTAGCCATTGTGTCTCGCGATCTATAATCCAAAAATGCGAAAAAATTATTTGCCTCTAATTCAATGCCGAATCTGATTTCGGGCGATATCATGGAAAAAAATGTCATAAATTCCTAGCGGAATGTCTTCATTAGTGAAAAATATAAAATCGTCGCCGTATCTCATGTGTAAAACCATGCTAACTTCACCAATTTGTAAAAGACTTTCTCTTCCCAAGGGTCTCTTCGACGTAGATCTCTGGTAACGAGGCTAAACTTGCTAATCCCATGAATTGATCTGAAGACTAATGGACATCGAATTAAATGAATTCATAAATTTGTTATTTCATTAAAAATTTAAAGTTTTCTAGTTTGAGGTTCCAATCACTTCTATTCTTAGGCTGTGTCAAATCACGAGCAACAAAGAAATAATCAATCTCCTCTTGCAACAGTCCGTACGACATCGAGGTGAACAGTGATTGGGCATCAAGTGAAACAATTCTTTTTCGATCCTTTTTAAATCGCAATTGCGATTCTATATTTTTCACTTCAGGACTGAACAGCTCCTCTTTAATTCTGGTCACCTTATATATGTTACATTCCCTTTAAGTGTAGTTGTAAACATCAATAATTCAAATGTTAAAACTTTAAAATAAATATCAACACCTAAGTATTTCACCTAAGATATAAATCTGATAATCATAAAATTTATTATAAATCCTCTGTAATCTTCATATTTCTATCATTCTCTATTTATTCAGTTACT
>JAFIDM010049286.1:1139004-1190372 GCA_023159025.1 Thereuonema tuberculata
CCTCTGTAATCTTCATATTTCTATCATTCTCTATTTATTCAGTTACTTATAATCTAAATAATAATTTAAATGTTCAAACTTTAAAATAAATATCAACACCATGTAATTCACCTAAGTATATAAATCTGATAATCATAAAATTCATTATAAATCCTCTGTAACCTTAATATTTCTATTATTCTCTATTTATTCAGATGCATCCTCATACTTATGAAACTTATTATTCTAATAATAATTGGTTATTCAAATGTTGCATTCCTGTGATATAAATTAAATTCTGTATAGATATTTAAATATGTATATATTTTTAAAAAAATTATTCGCATTTATATGACATTTATTTAACCACTTTAAGAATACCAACATTATATAATTCTTTTATCAAAAAAAATGTCACAAAATTTATTATAAATTGAATATGTACTATTCTGTTATAATTATTTTATGTTTAACAAAAGAAATCTGTAACTGAACTGCTCACTGTAATTAATTATTCTATTTAAGAAATGATCAGTTACACAGAAATGGTCAGTTCATCTTGAATATTGATTCTGTATAGGCTTGCTGTATTTATTAATAACTTCAAATTTGTCTTATAAGTATTTTAAAAACTATTTCAACGGTTGAGAAACAAATCATACTTCTGTGTTTTTAACTAATTTTTCATCCACCAATTAAGCATTATTTTAAACTTTAACACAAATTATAATGATGTAGATGAACAAAAATAAAGTTGTATTAGAATAAAATTCATCAAGTCGTGTTTTTTTCAATCTATATAATACTGTGCCATAAATAACTATTGTATATAGTGTGTGTGTACACATAAACAAAATTATGGAACAAATAAAAATAAAACAATGATGATTATTGGAGATATTGCATCTACAAGTTGGAGAGAAGAAAACATACAGAAAACATTGATTTCAAATTCCATTTCCTGATTAGATCAGAAATTTCTTACTTTAAAATATAAAAATTCAATTACTACTCACTAACCAATTCGTGACAAAGAATTAAATCGTAGAGTTTTAACGAAAGATTTTTAATATTTTTTTTCTTTTATGTAAAAATTCTGGGATTTTAGATTTTTTTTTATTTAACAATTATTGAATGGGCTGTTTCTGAGCCCATCATCAGCACCAACATCCTGTTTACTTCCAAAGTGCTTAAGTGCTCTCTGGTTCGTTTTTACTCACTTGGGTAAACTTGTGCTGAAGATGGACTAATATCCCACAAACGGCCCCCGAAATTCCAATGATAAATAAATGATCTAGAATGGAAAATTTTTTATATTTAGGCATTATTTAATAAGAGATACATTTCAGTAAATATAAAGCGCTTTATTATAGACACAAGTAGCTGTATTCTAAAATTATTCATAGCTTTAAATATTTAAAAGGGATAAACAATTAAAAAACACTTAATAATCGATTGTAAATGAATAGAATCATAGATAATGATTATTTTTATCAATTAAATGCAATAGTTTGGAATACGTCTTGCTTTTAAGTAGTTAAAACAATGTTTTTAACGGAACGAAGACTGCAGTTCATTTTATTGGGTGAAATCTGTTTCTAAATGCGCTTTAATGAAAAAAAGAGAAGATGATATTTCAATATTACATAAAGTGGTGAATTACACTGACTGTTAGCCGTATTCTAAGTCAGTATAAAAAGCATTTTTTAAAATAAAAAATAATTATTAAATCAAATAGATTAGTAATTAGACAATAGATTTAACGTGCATTAGTACAATTTACAGTAAAATAAAACAAAGATCGCACATAACTAAACAAAACACAAATTCACTGAGCTATTTTTTGATATTTGTGCTGGAAATTGGAGACAGTACTGTTTCGAGGCTTATTGGCCTCTCATCAGTCCAAATCCATCCAGCCTACCAAGCTCAGTGAAACGGGACGATATACAAAACGAACAAACATACAAATCAATTACCCCTGAATTACAAAAACATCAAAATAAAATAAAGATTACTATGCAATAGATTTTTTTTTTGTAAATATAACTGAAACAATGAACTTGAATTATCACTACTTTTTTTCCAGATACAAGAGAAGGTGAGATTAATGATTGAATCATGTTTAATAAAATTATTCCCATGTTTTAATAAAAACAAATTTTTAAATGTTATCCAATTTCACTATAAACATTCTTGTAAAATTATTAATAATAGAAAAATAAAAGATCTATTTGAAAAAAATAAAGGTATTGAATAAAGATAGAATTATTAGCAAAGATATATGCAGTAAACTCCCGATTATCCGCGGAATTTTTTTGTCACTAGGGGGACAGAAGAACTAGACATAGAATTCAAAGCTCCCACTAGAAGTTAAAAAAACCAAGCATATACCAAGAGGACAACAATAAGATATGATTTAATCCACACCTGAATTGATATTGGTACAACTGATCGTTCGATTTCAGTTGAGAACCTAAACAAAAGTATAAATCTTTCATTCAAACTTTCAATCAGATGCCTTTCTCTGTGTGGGGTTCTCCATTGCTAAAGGCAAGCGGGAAAAGACGTGACCTCCTTTAAACCCCAAATGGTCATCACTGAACCCACTACTTGACAAACACAGCAACGCAGAAAGAACAAAAAGATAGGGAAAAAAATATACGAAAAATGCCAAAAGTTAACAAAAAATATCAAAACAAAAGTGGCAATTCTAATAACAGTCCCATGCAGAAACATTCCGACATTAACTCTGAAAGTGAAAATGAAGATATAACAAACATGGAACTCAAATTATAAATTATAAATGATATGAAATCAAAATTAGATAAATTAGGATCTACTGAAAATGTCATCCAAGATCTAATTGAAATCAGAGATACAATAACTTATCTATCTAATCAATATGAAGAAAATATAAAAAAATAGAAGCAGATACCAACCAAAACAAATCTAAAATTAAAAAACTTCAAGAAGAGAATGAAGAGAAAACAAATAGAATTCTGGAACAAATAGATTGGATGACATGGAGAGTTACTCTAGAAAACTTAACATACAATTGCATGGTATCAAATTCATAAAGAAGAAAATTTGATAGAACTAACATCAAAGATAGAAGAGAAAATGAAAATTACGGCAGAACGTAGTGAAATTTAAAGCGTTCACAGATATCCGACTAGCAATGATAAGCCCTATCCTATCATTGTTAGGTTCAAAACTTTGGATAAAAAACTCCAATGGTTGGACAGAAGAAGAACAATCCGTATCACCAATCATGATGTTTTCAACAACAATGACAATACCCCAATCTACATAAATGAAAACTTAACAAGTAGAAGAAAGGCTCTACGATGGAAATGCAAACAGATTGCTCGAGAAAAAATGTATAAATTTGTTTGGATTAAAGATGGAAAGATATTAGTAAGAAAAACTGAACAATCAAACATTATCAAAATCTCCAAAAACCAGGATCTAGACAAACTGAAGAAAAACAGGATTAAAATTATAGTAAATAAGAAACATTTTAATTTATAAATCAAGTCACTTTTGATGAAAAGCAATTATTCAAACCTGAAACCAATTTCTATGACAGTTTTGATGATTGGGCGAAAGTAATTAATCTGGATAAACAAAATCAAAATCTATTAAATACAAACTTCAGTATAATACATTTAAATATTAGATCGGTAAGAAAAAATTGGAATATATTTCAGTGTAAAATCAAAAGTGTCATTAACTTTCTTGATGTAATAGTCCTCACTGAAGTTAATATTACCGAAATTGAAACTAAATTGTATAATATCCACCATTTTAATTCTATATCAAAAGTAAGATAAAATACAAAAGGTGGTGGTATTAAAATATTTTTTAGAAAATGTTTAAAAGTGAATGTATTTGAAGAAAATATAAACTATTGCGAGAACATTTGCCTTGAGCTCACAGATCAAAACAGCAATAAAATTCTAAACGTAATTGCCATTTACAGACCACCCAATAACAGTAGAGCTAATTTCTCAATAGAATGAGAACAGTTCCTAAAAAGAAATCAGACTAAACTATCAAAGAAATTAACAGTTTTTATTGGTGATATTAATATTGATTTATACAGAATTCAAAAAGATCTGAGTACACTTAGATATTATGAAGCTCTATCTACAAATGGCTTCAGAAACTGCATATATGGAACTACACGACATAATAGGACCATAATTAGCACCTCCAAAACGGCCATAGATCACATCTTTATAAATTGCAATAACCAAGATACAAAAAGCATGATATGGACTGAAGTCATATCTGATCATTTTGCGGTTGGAATACAACTATTGGATTGGCGAAGAAATAATACAGATTATAACCTCTATGAACACAATAAATACACAACTTACAAAATAGATGAAGAAAGACTGAATAGAAATCTCAACAACGTAATAACCAAAATAAATAGTGAAATATTAAATGATCCGAATAGTATTTATGACGCTATCATACATGAAGTACGTAGAGCTAAACAGAAAAGACATGTAAATAAAAGAACTGAAATTCCGAACGGGAAGAAAAGGAAACAAAAAGACTGTATAACTCAAGATCTTCTAAATGAAATTAATGAAAAACATAAACTATTTAGAAAATACAAAAATAACCCTTCTAATTTAAATTATTATTCCAACTACAAAATAACTCGAAACAAATTAAAAGAAGAATTCTATAAAAACAAATTCAACAATGAAAAATCAACATCAAAACAAGAATGGAATGAATTGAATAAAATCTTAGGCAACAGAAAGAATGAAAATTCGAAAAATAAACTTGAAAAATTTATTGATAGTATCTGTGGAAAAAATAAAAAAAAAATATTAAGCAATGATTTCAGCAAATATTATGCAAACACAGGAACTAATAATAACAATAAGACTTGTAATAAGGTCTCAATAGAAAACAAACAGATATTACAAATATAAAATACAATAGTTTTTGAAACCCCCACAACAACGGAAATTGAAAATCTAATTAAAAATTTGAAGAAAACAAATTCATTAGGCTCTGATAACGTAAACACAAAGGTAGTTAAAGAAAACAAGGAGATTTTTGCGAAAGTTATTCAATTTCTCATTGATAACATTATCATATCAAAAAAATATCCTGAAAATCTTAAAATTGCCAAAATTGTACCAATATATAAAGGTAAGGAGTATAACAATGTGGAAAATTATAAGCCAATTGCTATCCAACCAATCATAAACAAAATAATTGAAAGTTACATATCATTGAGAATTAATAGTTTTGTCTCCAAATACAATATCATACACAATGAACAATACGCATACCAAAAGAAAAAAAGTACAACCAAATTACTTGAAAAGTTAAGCAATAATATAAATCTTTATTGTTTGTTTTCTATTAAGTCCTTATTACAAGTCTTATTGTTGTTATTAGTTCCTGTGTTTCCGTTATATTTGCTGAAATCATTGAATACTATTCTTTCTTTATCTTTTCCACAGATACTATCAATAAATTTTTCAAGTTTATTTTTCGAATTTTCATTCTTTCTGTTGCCTCCGATTTAATTCAATTCATTCCATTGTTGTTTTAATGTTGATTTTTCATTGTTGAATTTGTTTTTATAGAATTCTGCTTTTGCTTTTTTAACTTCTACGTTTAATTTGTTTCGAGTTATTTTGTAGTTTTCCTTGTAAGCAAAGCGTTCGATGTAGTAGATCACAACATATTATTTAATAAATTAGAAAAGATGGGAATTAGAGGTGTTTTACTGACCGTGTAAAGAAGTATTTCAAAAATAGAAAGAATTATTTCTCAATTAAAAATATTAAAAATAAAAATATAAAAGTGTTAGAAAAGGTGTTCCACAGTGCTCAAATCTAGGCCTTCTCTTTTTTGTACTCTATATAAACGATATATTCAGTGTCATAAAAATATGTCATATTCACATCTACGCAGATGATAGTCTCATCTATCCAATTGATAAGAATATTACAAACGCACAAATCAAATTTCAAAATGATCTTTTAAATATATAAAAATGGTCTCATGACAACAAAATAATAATTAACGAACACAAAACAAAATTAATAACAATCCACTCCAAAAAGCAAATTCCTGATACAATACCACAAATATATTATCACAGCCATGAATGTCTTCAAAGCCACAATCCGAATTGTATCACATGCACAAAAATAACATTAGTTAAAGACTTTAAATATCTAGGAATAATCATAAATAACACTTTTACCTGGAATAATCACATAAATGTACATGTACAAACGGCTTAATATACTTTCATATATATTTTATCATATTAAAGACCTCTTGCCAATCAAAATTAAAATTATTATCTATTATGTCTTCTTTGACTCTATAATTAATTATGCAGTTCAAGTGTGGGCGAATACCACACAGACAAATCTCAAAGAAATTAACAACCTTCAAAATAAAATATTAAAATTAATATTTACTAGAAAATATTGGAATGATGAGAACTATAGAAATCAGCTATTACTAAAATACGAAATACTAAATCCCCAACAAAAATTTCTCTACTACATTTTAACTCAAAATTACTATAAAATAATAGAATTGAAAAATAGAAAAAGAGATGCAAATATCACCCTCAGAGACAACACAAAAATTAAAATCGATTATCCTTTCATACATAATAAATATGGAGAACGTCATATTAATCACATATTAGAAAAAACTATAAATAGTATAATTAACGATATAAAATTAGATCACACAAAAATTTCAATATTTAAAAAACAAATAAAAAAATTATTAATAATAAATGCTGGGAGAAACACAAATATGAATATGATCAAATTGAAACAAATATGCTTTTGAATGTATATATGATGCAGTTGTGTGTATGTGTGTGAATATAGATACTGTACCTTCATTCTGTGTTCCGACTACAAGAAGGAGGAGTTGTTTTGGGAAGCAGCCCAGCAATTTATAATTTCCTTATTAACGAAATTATTATTGTATGTATATGTTTGTAAACGTGTATATATATATAAATATATGTAAATCCAATACACAAAACTTGAATCTACACCTATTCAAGTTTCGTAATGCAAATATTTCATTTAATGATTTGCAATTTAGAATTCAGAATGTAAAGAATATAAGAATAAAATTAACTTACATTACTAAACATATAAAATTTGCCGGACAGCTTTCTGAAATTTAAAAACCAGATTAATTTCAAAAAGCTGTTTCTGGGTAAGTATTAACATTCGAATATACAAACACGTCATCAGCGGCACCTGGTGTTGAATTTTGAAACTAAGCTAAAAAATTTTAGAAATCACAAAAGCGCTCCATTATAAGAAGATTGCTCTCTTTTTAATATTTTTTTAGGTTTTTTTAAATTTATTTTTTATTTTTTTAAATTATCTTTTAAATTATATGCTTTTTTTGTCTATATGTATAAAAACCTCTCACATGTATATACATATAAAAAATTATTTATTTTATATACATAGAAAAATCATTTATTTTACATACATACATAGAAAAATCATTTATTTCCCCATACATACACAGAAAATTTCTTAAAATATACTTCAAAATATTAAAAGCAAAAGAGGACAGTTATCAATTCAAACTTAGAACTTCCTCAAATAGAGGATTTAATTCTAAGTTGTCATGAGATAACTTGAATGATCAAAATTTAACAAGTCCTGTTTAGAAGATTAATGATTAAATAAAATAATGAATATATTTAATTTTATATTTTTTGTAAATTTGAAATTTAAATTTCTTTTGAAATCGAGTAATGTAAGTATTTAATACTTTGTTTGGAAAATTATTATTTTTAAATTCATTAATGAGATAATTCAAATTATTCAAAAAATCATCTATTTTAGAGTTAATGGTAAGATATCTTTTTAACTCTTGTAAAAAGATATTTTGAAATAAATTAAAACTAACATTACTTGTAAATTTGTGAAATCTGTTTATTTTGAAAGGAAACAAAAATATTTTATTGAATAATTGTATATGAGGTATTTGCTGATTGAAATATATTCTCAAATCCAAAAAATCCACAAATTCAGCATGAATATTGGTTTGCTGTAAGTTAATAATGTTGTTATAAATTTTTTCTTCTATATAATTAATATTAAATTTAGTATTAAAAATAATTAAATCGTCTATATATCTAAAAATTTTAAATTGGAAAGGGAATTCAGTACAAAATTGATATTCAAAGGCCAATAGAAATAAGTTAGCAAGAATGCTACTGTAGTTTACTCCCATTCCAATACCTTTAATTTGGGAATATATTTCATTATTAAATTCAATATAATTATTGTATAAATTAAATTGAAGAAAATTAATAAATGTTTTAATAGGAATTTTAAATAGATTAGTAATATTAAATTCTGAAATTAAAAATTTTATTTGCTGTAATAATGAATCCAATGGTATATTTGTAAATAAATTTTCAAAGTCTGCTGTAATTATATTAAAAATTTTGTTATTATTCACATAATTAATAACATCATCATGGTTATTAATGAGCCAATAAAAATCCGGATTAATTTTACTTTTAATAATTTCATGTAAATTATTAAGAAAAATTTGCAAAATAATATTAGATTGTTTTAATATGGAATTAGTTGTGCTGCATATCATTCTAAATTTATCTGTTTTGTGAATTTTTGGATTTAAAAATAAATAATTTAGATTTTTATTGATATTAATTTTCTTATATTTAAGTGTTTTAAATTGTGATTGAAATTTAGAAAAACTTTTATCTAAATTGTTTAAAATAAATTCTTTAGTTTTAGTAATTCTTAAAAAAACCGTTTGATCATTTAATAATTCTTTAATTTTGTAAAAATAAAATTGTTTTCAAATGATAGCTAAATTATTGTGTGCCTTGTCTATAGTTGTGAAAATATACTTAACTTGATATGTTGATATAGTTTTTTTGATTTTGTGTAATTTAAATTTTACATTTAACTAAGCTAAATTCAATATATATATATATGAACATATACAACAAAATAATAGAAATTAACTAACAAATATTAGTGAATATTACCATATGCAATACATGTATTAATAATATACATATATATATAAAAAAAAGGTAGGAAGAAAGGTTAAGGAAAACCTACAAAAACAGAATAAAGACACAAATCATATGATCTTCGCAGATGACATTGTAATATGGGGTGAGGAAATTGTTGAAGTACAGAGGGAACTGGATGAATGGACTCTGCAACTGAAACTGGTGGATCTTGAAGTTAGCGAAGAGAAAAGTGAAGTGATGGTGGTGGGACGGGACAAAAACCTGGGAAGTGATATCTGCATTAACAACAAGGCATTGAAGATCACAGATAGATTAACTTATCTAGGGGCCGAAATAACAAGTGATGATAGAGTGGAGCATGAAATCACAAGGCGGTTGGAGAAAGGGGGAAAGCTATACCAGGGAGTGAGACATCTGATATGGGGTCAGAAAGTCCCAAGGAAGACAAAAGAAATAATATATAAAATGTATTACGTTATTATAGTCACCTACGCAGCGGAGACATGGGTGATGAATGCTAGAGACTGGAGTAGACTTCAAGCTGGGGAGATGAAGTTTCTTAGAGGTATAGCAGGGAAGACCCGATTAGACAGAGTGAGAAATGAGGATATCCGGGAGGAGTTGGGGGTAAAAAGTTTGAGGAAAAAGGTGGAAGAGGGAAGACTGAGGTGGTTCGGGCATGGGAAAAGAATGGAAGATGGTAGGACTCCTAAGGTCTGGCAAGAGTTAAAAGAAGGAGGGAAGAGACTAAGAGGGAGACCGCGTAAGCGACGGCTGGATGATGTGAAGTATAGCCTGGAAGAGAGAGGCATCCCATGGGAAAGAATATGAAGAGAAGAGGCTTGGAAGAACAGGGAGAGGTGGAGAGGCATAGTTAATTTCTAGACCCACAGTTGGTGGAACGGCAAAGTATATGTATGTATGTACATAAAAAAAACCCAGAAGATTGTATGCTGATATATTCAATCACTTTAAAGACTCTATGTATATACGTCTGTGTATATATGTATATATTCACTGTATACTGTTACATGTGTGAATGTAGGTTAGTGTATTTATGTTTGTATATGTATGTGTTTGTGTGTATATATATCTACATGTAAGAATAGGCTTTTTGTTTGTAGGTTTATCTCTATAAATATATAAGTTAGAAAAAAAAATACCATGAAGTAACATGTAGATATAAATGTTAGTTAGTCTGTAAAAAAATATGTAAACATAATGTAGAAATGTAACTATGAAAATCCTTATGTAAACGTAAATAACTTCTTTATTGCTATTTATTCCATATTTCTTCCTAATTACTCCGACGCTTGAAGGCAGAATAAAGACCCACAAAGACAATAATCCTATGCGTCCAGTAATAAACGCATATGGATGCCCAGTGCAAAACTTGGCTAGGTTTGTCAATGGTGTTATAAAAAATTTCAAGCTTCCTAAAGAAGAAATTATATTAAAAAACACAAATGATTTGGTCCAAGAAATTCAACATTTATATAACAACAAGAGGAAATTCCATCTATTCTCTCTTGACATTGAAAATATGTATACTAATGTACAAGTTGAGGATACTTTAATGATTCTTGAAGATTTGACATTTAAAAACAGAGAAATCTTGTTAAAATATAAGTTAAACAATTCTGAATTAATGGAATTAGTAGAAATAATTACTAAGAACACATATTTCAAACATAGAATAAAATTTTCCAACAAGTGAAAGGATTCCCAATGGGTTCTCCTTTGTCAGGGTTATTATGTAATATATATATGAATAACTTTGAATGCAAATTTTTGAAAGAATGTAAATATAATTTAGAATACTTTAGATATGCAGATGATATATTGGTGGTTTGGTACGGTACTATTAGACAGTTTGATAATTTTTTTAAGGATATAAACAAAAGAAACAAAAAGATTAATTTTAAAATGGAGAAAGAATTGAACAACAAATTAAATTTCTTGGATTTATGCCTAATAAATAAAGGAAATAAATTGGTGTTAAAACATTATCAAAAAGAATATGAAAGTAATCATTTACTTAATTTTGATTCTGGGCATGATATAGGAGTGGAAAGAAACATTATTGATAACTACTTACAAAGAATTGACAGATCTACAAGTACAGAAGATGATTTTTTGAGGGAAATTGAAAACATGAAAGTTGTTTTAAGAAAAAATGGCTATAATGATAATTTCATAGATAAAGCTATACAAAATTACAATAAATTTAAAATTAAGGAATTAAATGTACAAAACGAAAGGAGATTTTTTATACTATATATGAATAAAAATAGTTTACAAATTAAGAAAATTTATAAGAATTTTAATATTGAAATTGGATTTGTTTATCAAAATAAAATTAAAAATATTGTATGTAATAAATTAAATATGTATGACAAAAAACATGAAATGGGAATTGTATACAAGATAGAATGTCTGAACTGCAGGAAATTCTATCTTGGAGAAAGTAAAAGGACATTAAAGGAACGGGTAATGGAACACGATGGCTACATAAATAATAAATCAATAACCAAATCTGAGGTGGCAGAACATTGTATTCAGCAAACTCATTGTATGAATAATGAGATTAAAATCTTATGCGTGGAAAAAGAACATAAGGCAAGAAAAATCATAGAAAGCATGTATATTAGGAACACAAAAAGTAGTAATTTAAATAGAAATGATGGGATTCAAGTGAATGAAAGGATAACAAGAACGGCTAAGGAAATGGTCAATAAAAATTGTGAAAGTTGTAAAAACAAAGTAAAATTAGATGTATTTAATCGTTAATGACTTGTACTACTCTTAAATTATTGTAATTGTTTTAATAGCAATTGTTTTTTAACAATCGATGTAATACTATAATCACGTAGTCTTCCTTAATTGTTATTTTTTAAATTCTTTTTTATTTCGTTACAATTTCATTTTAAGCTGAAGAACAAGAGACGTGTTATATCTCTTCGAAAATTTCTTTGAATAAATGTATGTTTTATCGCATTTATTTATGTGAGTATGTTGTGGATTTATAAAAATAATTCTGTATTGCTACTCTTGTTATATGGCTATTGTTTTTGTTTTGTTTTTCTATTCTAATCACTCTCTCACCTGGCCAAAAATTTATGTTTTATCTTAAGTTTTTAAATAGCTTTAATTATTTTTTACATATGTATAATTTAACATAAAAAAACAGCACCTGTTGACAAGGAAATTAACTTCCCTAACGGGACTGAATTGTTGATTCATAGTATATTATCAATAAAAATGTAAACAAAAAAAAAATTGGGTGGTGCGGCAACCGCGGATTACTGAAATCCGGGAATAATCCGAAAGAGGACGAAGAAGGACAAAATTCAACATAAAAATGCTTTTAACATGTTTTATTTACATTAAAATGGCAATACATAGTTATAGTATAAGGGGCATTCAAAAAGAAACGAGCCGGAGGTCTAGGAACAGAAACCAGTATCGGTATGTCAGAAGTATTGGTCCTGGCTGTTGAGGCACTTATCCCACTGTGACATAAGGCAGTGAATGGCTGTCTCATAAAATTCCCGGGACTGCGTTGTGAACCAGTTCCGCACGTTCTGCATGACGTCGTCGTCCGAGGTGAATCGTTTGCCCCTTGAAGCCATTTTTGGTGCCCTAAAAAAGGCTCTGAGGTGCAAACGATTCACCTCGGACGATGACATCATGCAGTACGTGCGGAAATGGTTCCCAACGCAGCCCCAGGAATTTTATGAAACAGCCATTCACTGCCTTGTGTCGCAGTGGGACAAGTGCCTCAACAGCCAGAGCCAATACTTCTGACATACCGGTACTGGTTTCTGTTCCTAGGCCTCCGGCTCGTTTCTTTTTGAATGCCCCTTATACATACAAGTCAGCTGCCTGACGTGTATTGAGAAGGCTCTCCCGTAATTGTAATCTGCCGGCCTAAGCTCCGCCCACAAGATAATTCTTTAAATTGTTTGTATATTATTGTCTTCACTTTCTTTCTTAGCATCTTTTTATTGTTTACCTTATTCTAGATTTATTTATTTTTTATTTCCTAATTTATTGAGCAGTAAAAAAAATAGAAACAGGAGAGGTCCGTGGATAATCGGGAGTTTGCTGTAGTACTGAATTTAATTATTTCTAAGATTAATTTTAGTATAGATTGATATCATTAATGGATTGTTCAAAAAGAAATAAAATATCATATTTTGCCATAACAGCTTGGAATCGATGCTTCTTAGATTATCTCAGACTTATCAGGGTGAGACAGGGGAATTATCTAGTTATAATTCCAAGAGCCAGTTATTGAAATGTGACCATAAGTTCAACATAGAACTGTTTAAACATTACTCCAGAAATGTAGTAATAATAAATATAAAATACAACATCTTCATCTTTTCAAAAACATCGCTATATTTCGCAGATATATTTTATCTGCTTCTTCGGGCGATAGAATTCTTCCTTAACAAAGGTTTAAATGATGGAATAATAACAATATATGGTAATTACAATATTAATAATATAGGGTCATACATGTCAAATCATATACATATTGATAATCATAATTATTACAGTTAATTTTGTTGTCTGATCTTTTTAACAAAAGTTTTAAATGATGGAATAATGATTACAATGTGAACAATATATGTCAGATCATATACTTATTAATAATTTATAATTATAATTAATTTTGTTGTCTGATCTTTTAAACAAAACCAATTAATCATAAGTATGATAAAGCAGAATAATAACATTAAATTCTTGGTTAAGAGTGAAAATAATAAAATTTTGTAACTTTTTACAATAAATAGTATATTATTGGAATTTTTTAATATTTATACAATTTTTCCTGAATTTATCTAATGTAATTGGGCTTACTTCAACACCTTTTTGCTTGTTAAAGCATTTGAAGCTTCTTATTACGCAAGCTTCGAGCATAAACCTTAGTTCTTTATTATTAACCAACAACATCATAACATGGAATAAGAATGAATTTGATTATTTAAGATATGCGGATGACATTTTAATCATATGGAGAAGTACATCAAGGCAATTCAAAATTTTCTTTAACAAAATAAACAATATAGATGATAACATCAAATTTAAAATGGAGGAGGAAAACCAAAGCCAAATTGTTTTTCTAGACTTGAACCTGTGTAACAAAAATAACCTTATAGATTACGAGCACTATCATAAACGATATCAAAGTAATACCATGCTTAACTTTAACTCCATGCATAATTGGCCAACTAAGAAGGCGATCATTATAAATGGGTTAAAAAGAATCACTCAAAACACTTTAGATGAAACCAAATGGATCTGTAAAACCAATGAATTCAAAAATAATTTGTATATAAATGAATATCCAAAAAAAATAGTAAATAGAATATGTAAAAAATTTTTCAAAAGAAAGCTAAGGATAATATTAAGAAAGACAAAGAAATTAAAAATTTCATAAGGATTCCATATAATATTAAGATTTCAAAGAGAATAAATGAAATTTGTAAGAATAATGAAATATCAATTATCCGTGTAGCTAATCAAAATTTAGGATCTTTAATTTGTAAAAGAAAAGAAAACAACGATATTATGGAAATGGCAGGTGTTATTTATAAATTGAAATGTAGATCATGCAACGAAATCTATTTTGGGAGCACAGGAAGAAAGCTAAAAGAACGTGTCAATGAACACATCAGCGCTACCAAAAACAACCTTCCCGAGATATCAGATTGGGCCCACCATTCCCTAACATTAGGACATAACCCCGACCCGATCGTACAAATTATTTTCATAAATATACGTAATAAAGAACTAAGGTTTATGCTCGAAGCTTCCGTAATAAGAAGCTTCAAATGCTTTAACAAGCAAAAAGGTGTTGAAGTAAGCCCAATTACATTAGATAAATTCAGGAAAAATTGTATAAATATTAAAAAATTCCAATAATATACTATTTATTGTAAAAAGTTACAAAATTTTATTGTTTCACTCTTAACCAAGAATTTAATGTTATTATTCTGCTTTATCATACTTATGATTAATTGGTTTTGTTAAAAAGATCAGACAACAAAATTAATTATAATCATAAATTATTAATAAGTATATGATCTGACATATATTGTTCACATTGTAATCATTATTCCATCATTTAAACCTTTTGTTAAAAAGATCAGACAACAAAATTAACTGTAATAATTATGATTATCAATATGTATATGATTTGACATGTATGACCCTATATTATTAATATTGTAATTACCATAAATTATATTGTTATTATTCCATCATTTAAACCTTTGTTAAGGAAGAATTCTACCGCCCGAAGAAGCAGATAAAATATATCTGCGAAATATAGCGATGTTTTTGAAAAGATGAAGATGTTGTATTTTATATTCAACATAGAATTGTTAATATGTCACAACAATGATAATACTCACTATAACAAACTGATCTGTAGAAAAAAAAATGTCTATCAGGCACGTAGCTGGGGAGTGGGGCGCGGGGGCTGAAATGAAATTTCCTTATGAAATCTAAACAAAAAAAAATCTCTCTCAGAGTTGAAATCAAAGAAACTAGTCCTATGAATGTAAAATTTTCACCTATTACGACATCCGTGGGAAGGTAGAGTGTGTTGATATTCTTATTAAGGTCAACCACCGCAAGCCACTTTTTCTAGCTCTAGCTAGGTGTAATTCTATTTTTGTGAGCAAAACGAAAACCCCCAAGTGAAATCAACAGAGAAATGTATGGTGCTGATTGTCTGGACCTTAGCAACATCTCCGGATGGTGCAGGTTCTTTGAAGAGGACCGAGTAAACTTTATTGATGAAACGCGTTCCGGCCGATCAGTGACCACTGCAACACCATCCAATGTCATTTGCATTGAGGCAGCAATTTGAAACGATCAACGCATCAATCTGCGGACCTTCACACAGCGATTCAATATTTGTTAAGGCACAGTGTACGACATCGGGACTGACAGATTGAGATTTCGCAAAGTCAGTGCGCGCGGGATACCCAAAGATCTGTCAGAATTATTATATATTTTAAATATTTTTACATACTTTCTAGCTTCTTTGTATTGTAATTCGAGTGAAAAACAGTGATTTTCAAGACACATTATTTAACGTGTAAATGCGTCAAAATAGGATTTCCTATTTACTTTGCATTTCGAACAAAAAGGGCCTCCCCCCAGAAAAATTCTCTAGTTACGCTTCTGCCGGGACCACTGTGAATGCGTAACCTATTCGAGAACTCTGATAAAGTTAGGGCGTCCCTTCGAAACAAACGCCCTAACTGAGACGCTGCAATTGTCAGACTTCTTCATAACAATACTCGTCCCCATGTCACGGCTTCTTTTCGTGAAAAAATTGAGAAATTTGACTGAGAGGTGCTCCAACATCCACCCTATAGTCCAGACTTCGTACCGTCTAACTTTCACCTCTTCGGACCACTGAAGAAACTCCTAGAAGGTCAACGCTTCGGTTTGAATGAAGAGCCTAAATCCCAGTAGCCTTTCCTCTTTCCTTCCCTCCTTTCTTACATTTTCAATCCAAATTCTAATGGTGGTCACACTCGCCATTTCTTCTAGATATTTAAGTGTGTGGCACAGTTTACAAGAGTTCACATAGCTCTGTGGCAGTCCTAGGAAGTGAATACAAGAGTTACAGTTCAAATGTTCAGTCTATTACTCTTGATTTTATCCGCAAAGCAGTTCTGCTGGATGCAGGTAATCCTGATGGAAGCGTCGCGTCGGTCCCAATGTAAGGCTACCGATTCACTTCGTTAAGATCCGTAGATCCAAAGAATGCTGAAAACTCACGCAGTAGTTTGTCCGGGGTAGGAACTACAGCAGGGAATTGCATTCCCAGCAATTCTCAGCTAGCTTCTTCAATCGGATGAACCAAGCACCCTTTGCTTAGCGCGGGTTCTGCCTTCGTTTTTTTTGGCAGTGGGCATTTGAAGGTGGCAAAAAAAGGCGGATTGCCTACCTTCGTCCAGTGCATTTCCCACACTTCTCCTGAGCTCCGCTCGGCACACTGTTTTTCAATTCTTTAATTGAATCTCCAAGAAACTTACTTGCCCTGTAGTGACGTCACCTAATGTAGGTAGCGTCGATCAGTCGACAACAACATCTGTCCGCGGGCTGCAAGACAGAAGAGAACAAAGAAGGCAATAAAAGTAAGAGGTAGGGGGGGGGTTGTTATACGGGAGAGGCTGAGAAATCAATAAGACATATGAGAAGACATCTATCTCAAGAATTCAAAGAGACGTTAAGATGATGTTTGGGGAAAATAAAGAAATAAGAAAATATTACTAAACATTCAATAGATATATATTATAATGAAAATAGATAGGAAAGAAAAATTATGTAACAACCACCAGGGCGTTACACATTCTTTCTATTCTTAATAATAAATTCTATTGTGAATAAAATCATTCACAGCCTCAACTTGCCAAATATCAATAGAACAAAATCAAACTATTTTCTGAGACAAAACTACAAAATTTATAATTTTCAATCGATTGCAATTTTATATGATTATTAAACAAATCGCATCAACAGTAAACAAATCAAAAGGAGCCAAAAGGCTACCTTTACAACGCAATAGCTGCTGTAATTCAAAAACTTTAATCTAACTCAGCTGATCGTTGTAAAAGGAATGTTCTCATTGATTTCCGTTCGTAACAAATAGATTCGGAATAAAGAGACCAAAAGTCGTTCCTTCATTGTCTACCTGGCAGTTGGATAATTCAAAAATACTTATCCTTCATCTAGGAAATTCCATGGACAGTCTACGTGCCTATCAAGACGACAACAACTTTGCGTCGGTATCTTCCAGAATGGCAAAGTGGAGATCATCGCTAATGACCAGGGGAACCGCACTTCGCCGAGTTACGTGGCGTTCACGGATACCGAAAGTCTGATTGGGGAAGGGGCCCTGAACCAAGCGGGAACGAACGCCCGCAACACTGTATTTGACGCCAAGAGGCTGATCGGAAGGCGCTTCGATGACCCTGTCGTGCAGCAAGACATGAAGTTGTGGCCGTTCCAGGTGATTAATATGGACGGGAAGCCAAAAATCCAAGTGGAATTCCATGGGAAGAAAAAGCAGTTCAGTCCGGAAGAAATTAGTTCCATGGTGTTGGGCAAAATGAAGGAGACAGCGGAGGCGTTTCTTGGAAAAAAGGTTACAGATGCTGTCGTTACTGTTCCAGCATATTTTAATGATTCCCAGAGACAAGCAACCAAGGATGCAGGTACCATTGCAGGTCTGAACGTCAATCGAATCATCAATGAACCCACAGCAGCCGCCCTCGCCTACGGAATGGACAAGTCTCCCAAAGGAGAGAAGTACGTGCTCATCTTCGATCTCGGAGGAGGAACTTTCGATGTTTCTATTCTATCCATCGACGAAGGGTCTTTGTTTGAGGTATTGGCGACGTCTGGCAACACCCATCTTGGGGGAGAAGACATCGACAATCGTCTTGTCAGGTATTTCGCCGAAGAGTTCAAGAGAAAGCACGGGCAGGATATACAGAACAACTCCCGTGCAATGCGAAGACTGAAAACTGCCTGTGAACGAGCCAAACGAGCGTTGTCCAGTAGCGCCGAAGCTGCCATTGAAATAGACGCTTTGTACGATGGAATTGATTTCTATACCAAGATATCGAGGGCTCGCTTTGAGGTGTTATGCAACGATTTATTCCGTTCCACCTTGGACCCTGTGGATAAAGCCCTGCAAGATGCCAAACTACCAAGAAACAAAATTCACGAAGTAATATTGCTGCCTGTCGATTTTCACCGCTGGCCAAAATCGTCAGCAACGGGGTGGGTGGGGTCAGGTGAGGGTCGATGTCGACTTCACGGCATGCGTCTGACGGACTTCAGTTCACTTGGCGACGGGAAGGGTCTGACTTGCCGGCCTGGCAAGTCGTCTTCACCTCGGGGAAGGCCTGTCTCGGTCTTCGGACTTCGGTCTTCGTTTGCCGGTCACGGTCCTTCCGTTGGCCGGCTTCGGGTGATGTTTTAGCGGGGAGAGCGAATTGGCTTTCACCGCTAAACTCAGCTTCGCTGTGTCCTTCGCTCGGCCGGTCTTCAGGCTTCCAGGCGGGGAAGGGAGATTTTGCCATCCGCGTTGGTGATGGCCTCGTCTCACTGCGATCTCGTACTCTTACTTTTCTCCAGAGTGGAGACGACCTTGCGGCTTCGTGCCGCGGAAACATACTGTAAGCGTCCTTAACTGGGGAGTATCCTTTCCCCCTTGGCCAGTCGTGGCCGAAACACTCTCACTCCTTTCCTAGCTCCAAACGAATACGGAGAGCTTCTCCCTGCGGCTGGCTTGCCGCCACACTAACTGTCTTTCCAAGGTGGAACGCTCCATTATATCCCGGCGTTCGGCCACGCCATCAGCTCTGGAACGGTCTACTAACCTCAGAGGTGACGGGGAAACCGAGCACCGGGCAAGGAAGAGTCCACCTACGGGAGGAAAACAAACGGGGCAAAATCACCAGGTAACAATATTAATCGGTGGTTCGACACGGATTCCCAAAATACAACGTATTCTGAAAGAGTTCTTAACATGGCAAAGAGCTTAACATGAGCATTAACCCAGACGAGGCCGTAGCTTACGGAGCAGCAATGCAAGCAGCCATTATTAGCGGAGACAAAAGCGAAAACATCCAGGATGTCTTGCTTGTTGATGTGGCTCCCTTATCCTTGGGTATAGAAACAGCAGGTGGAGTAATGACCAAATTAATTGAAAGGAATACCAGGATTCCATGCAAATTATCGAATATATTTACTACCTACGCTGATAATCAGACAGGAGTTACAATTCAGATTTTTGAAGGAGAGAGGACTATGACAAAGGATAATAATCTTCTTGGGACTTTTGAGGAATTCCACCTGCGCCTCGAGGAATTCCCAAAATAGAAGTGTCCTTTGATATCGATGCCAATGGAATCCTGAATGTATCAGCAAAGGATATGAGCACTGGTAAAGCCAATATAATTCCTTAGTGTTCTAGTGGGAAAAAAACAAAACAAAAACACTTAATTCCAAGGGCTTCAGAAAACAGTAGTTAGGCAAATTGCCAGACATTAAAAAGTAACTTTTTAAACGTTTAAAATAATTCTTTATCATTTTAATAGTAATTTTAGTAAAGGATATTTCAGTCTGTGCCGCCACGGCCTAGCGGTCTCAGGCGGCCGTGCGGCCGATATGGCGGGACCTTATTCGAATCCCAGCAGAGGACATGGATGTTTGCTTTCTTTCTTGTGTTGTTTCCTCCTACGTTTTTCGCTTCTTTCTCCATCTATGGCATTATTGGGTTCCCTGCTCTTGGTTGGTGTCAGGAAGGGCATCCGACTGTAAAAATTCCTTGCCAAAACCGATTATTCGTCAAGCGTGCCTTGCTCATCAGCGACTTCACGCGGTAAAGTGCGAAAAGCTCTAGGAGAAGAAGAATTAAAAAGCATTTCTAAATCCTTCATCTTCAAACAATGTCTGGTGGTCGAGAAATTTTAAATAAGCTTAAAAAAATTTCATAGCAATTAAGAAAAACCTTTTGATGTTCAATCTCAGAATCAATCTTCGCAGAGACTTAATTTTCTTAGATAATTAAGGTATTTGCAATCAGCATATATAGTTTCACTTTATATTACTTCATTTCCGTTCAGTTTTCTAATTAATTAATTCTAATTAATTTTTAAATTACCCGATAAGTAATAGTAATAGAGTAAAGCTACTATTGGAATTCATGGAAAACCTAAAGACATTTCAATAATAAGAAAAAACCTGAAGACATTTTTTTGTTGAACTTCAATGATGATCGTGAACCTCTAACAGTCACAGCAGCACTTACAATGTTTCTGAGTAATCTAAGTCCGGAATTTGCATTTATCTTTGTTGAAACCGGAGATTATGGTACCAGGCTGGCAGTGAAGGAATCGTCTGCGGGACATAATATTTTCAATGTAAACATCATCGAGTGCATGTTATCTCCATTTAACCTAAAGCTAATCAGCACACACGCTTCGCTCGGGCGGTCATACTAGTATTATTTTTTTTTTATTTAACTAAAACTAGTCGGCTAGCCGTCGTTTCGCTCCGGAAGCCTCGTGTATGTATCGGAAAACGACTTTTTATTTATTAAAAAAAACACATACACACACATTACATCAAATAAACTAAAACAAAAAATTTTTAAAAGTATTTTTTTAAAAATTAATTTTTGATGTCTATATTCTCTCAAACCACGACTGCTTTTAGAACCAGCTTGTGAATCATATATCTATGATATATTTTTATTTTTTATAGAGATTAGAATGTAGCGCTTGTGGTGTAATGGCTAAGACGTCTAACTACAGACAATTGAAATTGAAACAGACAAACAGAGAAATAAAAGATTTTAGTAATACACATATACTTTTCAGTGGCTTTTGAGTTACAAAGAGTATTGGTTTTTAAGTTACAAATAGTGATTTTTCAGTATTCTGCCAAATAGAAATAGCTTCTTTCTTTCTTGAGTCTCTTTTTTTTATTTCAATTGAAACTTTACAGTTGTTTTTGAGTTATATCTAGGGCTATGAATCGTCTACAAAAATGCTACTCAAGCTAATAATGTATGAGCGATTTTGCTACGCTACTAAACAAAATGATACCTGTGGTTAAAAAAGACTACTTCCAACTGGAAACATTGTTATAACAAGGTTTTATTCAATACATCAATTTAGTTTCTTTAACAAGCATAATATCAAAAAAATTATTGTTAATGAACGGGTTTTTTTCATATTATTAATGAAAAGTTTTTTTTTTAAAAGAATTTTATTTAATTTTTTTGAACTTGCGCTTTGGAGTAAATTTTTTTTTCTTTAAACTAAAAAAGTAACTTTCAAATTGTTGAAATTTTCTTTAACAATATTTATTATTGAAAGTGTTCAACAATTCTTTTTGTGGCTTTAGAATTGACAATAGCCATTTCCAAATTTTATTAAAATACTGTAACTAATCGAGTTTTTGAATTTGTTTTATTATTTTTTTTAGAACACTCTAATATGTTAATATAGAATATTTCGAGTGGATTTGGGATAAAGCCATTCAATTGTCACGTGATGGTCGCGAGGTCAAATTTGATCTTAATAACAGCTGTGGAACTGCTGCAGTTCGAGGAAATACACCGATGACAAACCGACAATATTATTGGGAGATTAAGATGACATCTGCTGTTTACGGGACAGATATGATTATTGGAGTGGGAACATCATCCGTGAATTTCGAGAAAAACCGTTACACCTAGTGCAGTTTGTTAGGATCTGATGCCGAAAGCTGGGGTCTGTCTTATACAGGTTATACATACCACCTTGGAATTCCAGAGCTTTTTGCCCCGACATTCGGTACAGGGAGCATTATAGGAGTCCATTTGGATATGTGGAATGGGACGCTGACTTTTTTTAACAATAGAGAAGTTTTAGGAACGGCATTTCATGGCCTTCAGGGTAAGACTCTGTATCCCATGGTGTCATCGACTGCCGCACGAAGCAGTATGAAATTGATCAGGTTTAAATCGTTTGAATCTTCCTTGCAGTATTTTTGCACTCAGGCACTGAGAAAACCTGTTCCACCGTATTTTACACTAATGGAAGCCTTCCCCCAGGTTTGAAAACTTTTCTTCAGAACAATTTGGATTGGTTGGTGAACGCAATCTTAATATCAGTTTGTAAATAAATAAAACATAAAATTTATCAATTTAAAAAAAAAATATTTTCTCATTTGGATATATTTTTTCCATGAGTTTTTCATTCACATTACAAACTTTTCTTACACCATATTTATAACGAATATGATAAATTGTTTGTAATTCTCCATTATATCTTACAGATTTTACAGTTTCATTGGGATAATAAATATCATACTCTCCCCTAGCTAAATCAACAGGTTTTCTACTTCCATCACTATAATAAAACTTCATAATATTATTAGTTACAGTATTATTCATTTTAAAGGTACCATTTGGAAAACAAGTATATTTAACTTGATGACACATGTCGATCAATTTACATACACCATTAGGAAAAACATGAATAGAGTTAATATCGTTAAGTGAGAATTCGCTTCCATCTCGACGTTGTTCGCATAAAGTTGATTGTTGCATCATCATCTATAAAAAAAACTTAATAGTTCTTTTTTTGGTACATATCAAGCTATTTCGGTTTATTTCAAGCCATATTGGTTTATTTTAAGCTATTTCAATTTATTTTAAGCTATTTCAGTTTATTTTAAGCTATTTCGGTATATTTTAAGATATTTCGGTTAATTCAAGTTATTTCGGTATCTACTTTTCATACCTACATTATTACTTTTTTAGCCAATTAGCTACCTTTAAACTAATTGGCTAAATTAGATAATTTAACTAAATGTTAAAATTAGATAATTTAAAGAAAAACGTTTTTTTAATTTTTTTTCTTCTTATTTGGCTATTTTACACATTGTAATAAAAGAGAACGGAAGACAATATTAATTAGCGAAAGTGGGTTAATTGAGAACCAGCGAAGAAAAGAGACAGCTCCGATGAGCAGCGCCACCGCTGCAATCGAAAGTGGAGTGAGCAGGAAAAAAAGACACTAACCATTTAATTACAGAGGGAAATAGATGACTAAGAAATGGAGTTTTAAACACGTGTGTTACTACCATTTGAAATAATGTAAAAATTAGATAATTTAACTAATGTTAAAAATAGAAAAAAAAAATATGTTTTTCAAACATCTTTTTTTTTGGAATATTTTTTACCTGGTTATTTTCAGTTATTTTTTATCTCTTTTTACCGTATTTTGATCAATTCAATACATCCGATTTATTAACAGAAGAAGAATATTATAAGAATAAATTTTATACAGAAACTTATTTATACGATAATGAAAATTTCCTTATAATTATATATTATTTAAAATAACAAAATAATAAATTATTCTATTATTATCGATCTGCTACAATAAAAGCAAAATATTGTTAGACTTACAACTTAGAACCTGGGTTTTCCTCAATCCTTTCACAGCTTAGAGTCAAAAAAATCTGTTTACCAAAATTAGATAAATTATTAACATTTATAAACCGTATTATAAAGTTTACTATTCCATTAAATTAAATTAAATTCACGATATGATAGATTTCGTTAATTTTCTATACATTAATCATGTTATCTATATAAAAATTTGAAAAAGTATATATACCTTTACTTAATGTCAAGGAGAAAACAAAAAAATCCTCAAGTACCGCAATGATATTTATTCTTTTCCATTAAAAAAAAAAAAATTTCCTTGCCATTGAAAGGAAGAAAAACATTTTTTTCCCCCTAGCCAATGAAAGGGAAAATAATTTTCCTTAGCCAATGAAAGGAAAGAAAAAAAAAAATTTTTTCCTAGCAAAATCGGAAGTGAAGGGGAAAAAAATTAATTTCTCATTTGTTAAATTGAAAGAAAAATTTTTTTCTATTCTATTCTGATTCAACTAAAATTAAAAAAAAAATGTTCTCTTTAATCAATTCTGAGTAGAATTTTTTTTTTTCTATTCGAATCAGAATAGAATAGAAAGAAAATTGTAAATTGAATTTTTTGAATAAATCTAAAGTATATATATATATATATTTAAATATATATATATATACAGGGTGTTTCAAAAATACACGGCATAATTTCAGGTATGTATTTCCCACATGTAGACAATCAAAATAGTTCATTACAACATATGTCCGGAAATGCTTCATTTCCGAGTTATGGCCTTCACAACATTGAAAATCACCGGAACGTTTTTCGTTCCGCCGGTCGTTGCCATTACAGAAGATGTTCAAAATGACCACCTCCTGCTTGAATACAGACCTCACATCGATGTCTCAATGACCTGCGAACACGATCCCACACTCCAGGAATGTTGCGTATGTCCTCAGAACGTGCCACAATTCGATTCCGAAGGGATTCCAAATCAGGCACCGGAGACGAATAAACCAATGATTTTAAATGGCCCCACAAGTAGAAATCGAGAGGCTTCAGATCAGGTGAGCGTGGAGGCCAAGCAATTGGGTCACCTCTACCTATCCATCGATCAGGAAACGTTCGATCCAAGTACCGGCGAGCCGTACGACTGAAGTGTGCAGGAGCGCCGTCATGCAAGAAGTGAGCGTGCTGACGATCGATCAGTGGAGTGTCGTCATAAACATGAGGTATGGTGTTTTCCAGGAAGTTTGTGTACGCCTGCCCCGTAAGTCTGTTTACAAGTACATGGGGTCCAACTAATCGATCACCAATGATACCGGCCCACATGTTGAGGGAGAACCGCACCTGGTGATGAGATACAACAGTTGCATTTGGGTTTTCATACGCCCATACATGCTGATTGTGGAAATTTGTTATGCCATCTCGTGTGAACTGTGCTTCATCTGTAAATAATACTAAGGCAGGAAAGTTCGGATTTGCAGCACACTGCTGCAAGAACCACTGACAGAACCTAACTCGTGCAGGGTAATCTGCTGGTGACAGCGCCTGTACACGTTGCAAATGATAAGGATACAATTGATGCTCTTTCAGCAGTCTCCAGACAGTCGTATGGGGAACATTCACTTGCAACGCTAACCTCCGTGTGCTGACAGAAGGAGTTCTGTTCACAGTCTCCAGAATCTCCTCCTGTTCTTCTGGAGTTGTAGACCTTGGTCGTCCCCTTCCCAATCCAGGAGAGTGAAATTTTCCATACTCGCACAGACGGTGATGGAGACTTACAAATGTCTTCCGATCTGGACATTGTCGCTGTGGGTACCTCTCCTGGTACAAACGACGAGCCAGCGCAGCATTGCCGTCTGCCTTACCGTACATGAAGTGCATCTCTGCCAGCTCCTGATTTGTGTACATGACACACAGTCGAACGCCAAACACACCACTGAATTTAACCTTCGCCTCGGAATGATCTGTCAGAGTGCCCTCTTAATGTGTCCTTTGACGGCAACGACCTGCGGAAAGAAAAACGTTCAATGAGACATCGATGTGAGGTCTGTATTCAAGCAGGAGGTGGTCATTTTGAACATCTTCTGTAATGGCAACGACCGGCGGAACGAAAAACGTTCCGGTGATTTTCAATGTTGTGAAGGCCATAACTCGGAAATGAAGCATTTCCGGACATATGTTGTAATGAACTATTTTGATTGTCTACATGTGGGAAATACATACCTGAAATTATGCCGTGTATTTTTGAAACACCCTGTATATAAATATATGTGTGTGTGTGAAGTATTAGTAAAAATCACATCATAATTTATTCAAACATCAACAAATAGGTCAGGAAAAACCTATATATATAATATACATACATTCTGATATATAATTAATTTAAATGTTTCTAATATCGATGTTTTATCGTTATTTTACTCATTCTGTAGCTAAACTATAAAACAAGCAACGGATAGAATATCAACAACAATTGTTAGAGATGGAACAACAACCTCAAATGGAAGAGGAATTCCAACAAGAATTGTTATAGACCGAAAAAGAATTCCAACAACAATTGGTAATGTCTAACAGATGGATGTTGACGATCCCGTATTTTCGTAATTTCACGTAATTTACGCAAGAATAGTCTCTATCCATATCTTCTCACAAAATATTGAAATATTTAAAGAATTATAATATGGGGAAATGCATGAGACTTTTACTACATTTTAATATAGTTTTAATAAATTGAAAACAGTCAGTAAACAAACAATAAATTCATAATGTAACATTTTTCTAATGACAGACATTAAAAATACTAAATTCCTTGAGACCTGCTGAAGAGGCTAATGGCGAGATCTCGTGTTTTCCGTAATTCTCGCGCAAACTTGATCGTCTACATCCATCTGTTAGACATTAGAGATGGAAGAATTTCAGCCTCAACAACAATCACAGCCGCAAGAAGAGTTTCAGCCTCAACAACAATCACAGCCGCAACAGCAGCCCGAACAACAACAAATGGAAATTGAACAGCAAAGAAAAGAAGATGAATCCGCATCATCTTCTGAAGACATGCCTTTCGAATCTGAGGAATCATCATTATCAACATCATCATCTTTTGAATCTGAGGTAGATACATTTTCAAAACAATCTAGATGTAATACTGATAATGAAAAAAAAGTAAATCTAGATATAGTAATTTAGATACTTCCGAAGATCAATAACAAGATTTAATAGATAGAATTGATAAACTGCTTCATAACACAAAAAGAAAATTGCAAAAAAAAAATAAACCATTTAGAGCATAATGTAGATAAATATAAAAACAGAGTTAAAAAATTATCTAAAGAATTAGAGATTGTGAAATCTGATACCAATGAAGTGTTTAAACGAATGGTAAAAACCGAATGAAATCTAAAAGGAAAAGATGAAAATTATTTAGAAAGTTATTCAGATACAAAATCAATTATTGTCAATTTTTTTGGAGATTTATTTCCTAGTGTTTTCTTAAAAGAAAGTTTTGTTTGTGCTTTTAGAATTGGTAATTATCAGAAATATTACAAAAGGGGTTTAATTAGATCAATTATCATTCGGTTTTCGAATTTGTACTTAAAAATTTAATTGCCGATAGAATAAAAAGAAAATGTTATATATATGGATGGAAATGACACATAATCTCACTTACGAAGAACTTAGAGAAAAAAACAAATGTTACAAAGAAATGAGAAATGGAAAGAATTGAATATCTCTTTGTAAAATATTATTATTATTGTATAGAAATTTGAAAAATATTTTTTTTTTTAAATGAAAATGGTTTCTTTAATTAAGACTGTAATAAAACTTCTATGTCGAAAGACATAGGATATAGTACGGTGGAATTGACAACACATTTTTCAGTAGTTGTTTTATTTAAATGTCTTGCATTAACATTAATATTAATTGTATCTAATTTATCTAAACGAAATTGAAATTGTTCGGTCATATTTTCCGATACGTATTCTTTTGTAATTTTGAAAGAAACATATTGCATAGGAATAGATAATGTCCATTCAGTTTTCCATTTATTATCGGGACATCCTAAGTGAAACTGCATTGCAGGATGAGAAGCAGCGGAGGCATTAATGCTGCTGTAATAGATTTGATAACGAAAAAGAATTACCGCAGAGTCGTACGTAGGAGATGTTCTGAAAATTTGAAAAGATTTTATTGGTTAATCATTGAAATCGTTTTTCAATTCGCAATTTATTATTTCCGCCATCACTTCTACTTTGGCGATTTGAGAAGAATGAGCTAAAAATCGAAACTGTAAACTTAAATTTCCACTCTGATTATCGCGAACTACTTGAAGAACTTGACCATCTTCTGTTATTTCTGATGGTACTGGTAAATTATTAATAAATAGCGGTTTAGCGACAATTTGGTCTTCTTGTTTTGTTACATTTTTTTCGACATACAAATATGAAGGATAATTACTGTTTTTATATCTTGAAATGTTTGATAAATCGACTAGTGTATCATTAATTGCAATATTACTTAAATATAAAATTTTAGTGTTCGTATCAAAATACGAATCGGAAACTAATAGCTGGTTCGTATTTTGCGGATCGACAAAAGGTAAATAGATTTTATCTTTTTTTACTTTCGTTATATCAACGTCGATTTCGTTTTTCGTATTGAGAGAGAGAACAGTCTCTTCAACGTTGTGATAATGTAAATGGTTTTGAAAATTTAGTACATTAATTATTAGACCCGGCTGACCATTTTTAGTGATCGGATTGAAAAGACACAAGTACCGCGTATCACTGGATTGATTATAAATAATAGAAGGATCTAATTCGAAAAATTATTTATTAACATCACAAATTTTTAAAACGTTATTTTCGATACACGCTGCACTGTCTTTTGATAGAGAGTTTGGGTCTACAGAAATATTACAGGGTCTAATTTCACCATGATTACCAGTAAATACCATAATCTTATTTTCTTGTGATTGCTGTTGTTGTAATTTTTACGAAGAGATAATCGTTCCTATTGATAAATTGTAATTTGTTTCCTTTTAACACTAATGGTAATTCGTTAGACTGCTGTGATGGAAGAGGAATGAGAATAGAATAAGGAATTCTATCTTCGCTGTTATCTGATAAAAGAATAGTTAAAAATATATCATTGGTTGGTTGCGGTTGCAAATTAGAAGAAAATACGAGAAATGTATTGGTTTTAAAATAATTTTCTATATCGCGAATAATATTGTTATCAATGATAGAGATTTCTTTGTTGTTGCTCAGATACAAATATTCGTCGTTAGCAGCTGATAAGGTGGGAGATATCGAAATGCCACTTGGTTGAACGTGTTGCAAAGGTTTTGATCTCGTAAACGATCGTTTTAAAACTAATAATTCGTTGTCTTTAAAAGATTTGTGTTTATCGAGATCGATAATTAATAAACTATTTTCTTGTATATTAATTGTATCCAATACATTGTTCAAGTTACGAATTAACAAAGCTCTATTGTTGGCTGATAGCACAGGAGATAATACAAAGTCGGGATTTATTTTTATCTCATAAATGGGCTTTATTTCCATACGGTTTTTTGTCGAGTTCCAAGAAATGCTCTTCAGGTAATGTTCGTTGTTTAGGAAATTACCGGCAATATTTATACTATTATCCAAATAAAAAAGATCCGGTAATGGTTCATTATATATTTCGAATTGTGAACGGTCCGATTGTAGCACATAATTAACCATTGGGAAGAATTTTTATTTGTTATCTTGTAAACAAAAGCGAAACGTATTATCTAATACCAATTCTTTACAGAAAACATGGCTATCTTTATTACAACGAATTTCGGGATCTGTCGTAATTTTATTGTCTCGATAAACCAGTACAGTATCATTCAATCTAGTACTATTATCAGTAAAATCTTGAGCGCTTAAAACAACTTTGTTGGACAATTGTAATTTTCCATCGTTAATAATTTACAAAGTTCCATCGTTAAAGCATTGAATGTCCAAACAGGCTTCAATTTTTCCATCTTTGTTTTCTTTCGTGAATTCTACGTCATTTATACTAAATGTGTCACAAGACGGTTTGGTCCAGTTGTTCCAAACTGAAATAACAATCGATATAAAATTATAAAGGAGATATTAAAAGAAATAATATTTATCAAAATATTATTTAAAAAAAAATTTAATATGATAATGATGGATTCTCTTTTATTAATTATCTAATTATTAATGTAAACTTTATCAGATGATAATAATAATATTTGATTAAAATTATCAAAATACAGTGTTGACTAAAATATTACAAAAAAGAAATTGGCAGTCACGACCAAAAAAAACGTATTTAAAAATTTTCAGTAAATTTTTTAATTATTTAAATGATAATGATAATAATAATAATAATGATAATCTTTTAAATATGATTAATAATTATTATAAAGAAAATTATTCAGTAATAAAACGAGTAAAAATACAACGCGATTTTTTATTATTATCCTCAATACATATGTTTTACTTCCGTTAAAAATAAAGAAAATTAAAGTACTGAATCGAAGTAAGCTGCATAAACTCAACCAGATATTACATTATGACTGTGAAAAAATTTTGGAGCACGTAAAGAATTCGCCGGTTAAAGAATTGTATCACTGTTTGTGTATCGGACGGAGTAGCAGATTGAGGATATCCAAAATACTAGATTTGAATTGCGACGAAGAGATAAATGCTATAGAATCTCGTAGAAATGTAGTACACATTCATTGTGGAAAGGGAAGTAAGCCGAGAAAGGTATTAATCTCGGAACGGCTTTATCCTTACTATCGCGAAGAGTTATTACCTTTTGTGAAAAAGAAAATGGAAAAGATAAACATTATTTGTTTTCTTACAAATACGACGGCTACCGTAATAGATTTAAAAGATGTCTACACGATATAGGTTTAAACGATAATACTTGGCTAGGGTTCCACGCGATGAAATCATAAATTTACTAGCGAAATATTAAAAAGAATCGAACAACATCGATTACACTACGGTCGTCAAATATTACAGAGAAATTTAGGACATAGTACATTCAAAATGATAAAAAATATATCGCTTTAGATCAAGATAATGAAGACGATTTTAACTTGACACACTTTTATCATTTCAAATTAAGAAAAAAAAAAAAAGCAATGATGATAGTGTGATAACTTTTTTCTTTTTACGATTAAAATATTTTTTTTCTATTTTCATTTAATCTTTTGATTGAAAGCTAATAATAATAATACGACAGATTCCGGTTTTTTTTTTTTTTTGACTTACTGTGTTTTTGTTGCGTCATTAATACTGCAATGGATGTTTAGTTTGATGAAATGATGACCACATAAGATAAAAAATAAAAGATAGATTTATTTATTGTATAACATTACGGTACAAAAATATATTGGATAAAGTATTAATTTATTTGCTAGGTGTTGTCTTGTCCGTCCTTGCTCCAGAAAGCTCAAGGAATTGTTGACGGTGGAAGCGGCGGCCCTTGAAATTGGCGAAGCTCCGGACTCAGAAGCGGGAAACCTGGCAAGCAAGTTGCTTGAAGCAACACAGACAGATTTTCATTAAGTATCAATTTCATATCATTATTGTGGCAAAACAAAACTTATGTCATAGTTTCGGTGAAATAATATTTCAATAATGTAATTAATGTGTTTGTATTCGAAAGAAATCGTGGATACAGACATCAAACAATGTTTGTTTGACAGCCAAAATTTCACTTATAACAGGCAAAAAACTCCGTAATATACTGCTGCCGAACTTTTGTGCTGGTTCAGTGGCGGAAGAGGACAGAATGCGACGTGAGCCAGGTAGTTAAAAAGCACAGAGACTTTTATTTACTAAAGTAAAATACGAATTACACAGTACTCAATTAATGGACGATTAGTATGTCTTGGTGCTAACTTCCTCGTGGCAGTTTGCAGGCAAGCGATGTGTCTCGGGAACTCCACGGCCATCGAAGCGTCTTCCATGGCTTGTGTTCAATTTTTCCGTATCCTTCTATTAATAGGCGGTCTTCTAAAAGTTCTCCGGTAATCAGTACCTCTATATCGGCTAAGAATTGTCTTCTTCGTAGCATTCAGGATAAGTGCTGTCTTCTCCAAATTCTCCCGGCAATTGGAACGTTTTCTTCGGCTTAGATTTGTCTTCTTCGAAGCCTTCCGTATTAGTGTGGTCTTCTCCCAATTCTTCTGGCAATCGGAACGTCTTCTTTATCCCCGTGCTGGAGATCTCTCCGTGGCTCTCAGCCACTAAACGAACTCAACTACGCTTTCTCTCTCTCCAAGTAGGAAACTCTCTCTATCTCTCTGAGCCGCTGCCTATCAACAGGAGCCTCAACTCTCTTCTCCTGGCGGAGAATCTCTTGTGGCTGATCGCCACAACCCAACTGCCTCTGCAGCCATCTGCGCTGCATTATAAGCCCGAATCTTGCCTCCCTTTCGCTCTGAAAGAGTCCACTATCGAAAAGGAGACCGATTCGGACGGAACTACTCTTCACAGAGGTGGATTTCTGTTTTTAAAAATAAGTTTAGTTGTAGTTATTTATGATACTGCTGATCATTTCCAAATTGAAAATATTTTTTTTTCCTTCGGATATCGAAACAAAACATACTCGAAAGGATCCCTCCTCAATTAACATGAAAATGTTTCTTTTTTTCTTGTTTTTTATTTTTTTGTTTTTTTCCCAAATTATATCAGGTAAAATGTAAGTGTAACATGACGGCAGTGTGTCTGCGTGAGGGCGAGCATCAGAGAAGACCTCACTCCGAAGGCCTCATTCCGAAGTGCTGTACCGCTAGAACTCAAGAGGAGCTGCTTAACATACATGTGAAAAGTCAAAATGAAGTAGATATATCTGGTTCTTTCATTGTCAATGGCTAATATCGTAATTATTCGTATTAACTCATAGACGTAACACACGCGCAAATCTTCTTCGAATTTTAATATCATCTATTCTCCTTCCTCCTTTTCTAAATAAAATGGTTTGCTATTGTTATAACTACTAATTTTTAATTTAGATTGTTTTAAATTATAAATAAAAATTTTATGAGTTAAAAATCTGATTTTAAAACTTAGGGGGGGGGGGGGGTTATATCTATTTATAACAAAATTAATCTTTGAAAACGCTTTTGCAGATAACCTTACAGTTATAATGGGTTCAAATCGCGTTGTTAAAATCTATTTTTATCTTTTTCAACCTTTTATGAATTAATATAAGAATTTTATTATGTATGCTATTATTTTTAATGTTGCCCACATTTCCATATAAATCCTCTCAATCCGTACACGTTAAAAGCAATTTATTATTTATTAGTTAAAGGAATTTCGATTTTATTTTCCACCAGTCACAGCACACGGTATCATATAAGAATCAAAACTGAAAAGAAAGAAGGAGATGTGACGTCATTTAACGTAATTAAGTAAAAAGAAAGGAAGTGAAGTAATCTTTTTTAGTAAGTATTTACAATGTTTCTCTTTCTTTTGATATATCAGGCAGTAAATAAATAAGTATATAAATAACGATAAAAATTAAGAAACCATATTGAATAAATCTGAAATTATTTGAAGTGTTTAACATTTAATCCATTCTCCATTTCAAAGTCAGCAGAAAACTTTTACAAAAAATATTGGATAATTTTAAAAGAAATATCAGATGCTAGAAGAATGAAAGAAATAATGATAGATAATGTCATGTAAGTCAAGAAATATTAAACGATTTGAAAAGACGTAATTTAAATAAATATATTCGTTTTGTAATAAATTTAAAATTAGGAATTCCTCTAAAACTGAAATCTGTTGTGAAACATAGAATTGAATGAACATGAGAAAGTGGAATGATGAATAAAACATTATATGAATCTCACACTGTTAGTTTCCTCACATCCTAACTGAATATTACTGGAGAATAAATGTTAAAAATCATTTGAAGTAAGTTTCTGTTGTTAATTTATAAATTTACATCTCAGTACTTCAATAACTTCAATGTATAAAAATTGTTAACACAAAATACAGATACAAATTTCCTTTACTTTAAAAGTTGACTTTTTTCTAGCCCTCTCTCCTCCGAAATCAGAAGACAGAGAAATACAAATAAGGTAACAAATGTTGGATATAGTATTAAAGATGTTCCCCTTTTTATTTTTGTTTATATTTAACTGGAGGTCCCGAGACATCCAGGATCTCGGAGACATTTACGAGAAGATGCTCACATTTTGAACATGGGTCACAGGACTTGAGATCTCCCAGACGCACTAGCGGGTTGTGAGAAAGCGGTCGCGGTTATGGATGGAGAGAAAATCACCTCAGAATCCAAGATCACCTAATCACACGTTTGAAAGTAATCATTAAAAAAACGAAAAAATTTAGCGCCACGGAATGTTCTGTAGCTAATTGAAGACAGAGGGGGTTGTCTGAATTAACTCTTCCTTTGCTCCTACATGTCCATGATTTGTTATAAAATAAACATTCTGTCTGATATATAAAAAGCACTTTAGTTCTTTGAAGTTCCATTTGTATCAGAAGAACTACAGCACAATCAAATCAAATTCCCACTTATTCAGCGTTATCTATTTCCCAACTCTGATTAAAGTTGGACACTGACTTTTCTTATGAAATGATCATATTGGAATTTACCTTTATGATAACGGAATGACCATTGTATCTAAAGGAGACCTATATCTGAAATTGCTGTATGTATCTAGAAAATAAGATGTGCTAAGAAATAATAAGATATGGAATTCTAATTAATAAGAGCTGATTATATGTAACAATTCAGATTATCAGCAGTACAATGAAATAAATATAAACCATGCATCAACAGGAGAAAGTTTGACATAATTTAGCATCTACTAGCATCTACTTTTTTTAGCTATCCATTTGCTATCATATAATATGTTCATTTACTGATATCTACTTTTTTTACTGACCAAAAATCAGTAGTTCTAGTGTTTATCCTGTCCTTCCGTGTCTCTGCACCCTAACAATTCCCGAACAGAAGGTCGGAATTATACATCATCTTTTTAAAATACATTAGGGAAATATCTACTATAAATTTACTGGCGTCTACTGATCAAAATCAGTAGCTCTAGTGTTTATGCTGTCCTTCCGTGTCGGTCCACCCCTAACAACTCCCGAACAGAAGGTCGGAATCATACATCATCTTTTTAAAATACATAAGGGAAATATCTACTATAAATTATTTTTGTGTTTACTGTAGATATGTATTGCAAATAAACAAACTGTTTTAATGTTGTTACAGATAAATCGATTCAATAGCATTTCTTCATCTTTTTAATTAGCAAATAAGAATTAAAATCAGAACAAATGAATATAATTTTGTTCTAAAGCATTTCAGGGCGACCAATATTTACTAAAAAAATTTAATAAAAAAAAAATAATAAAAAGAAAGAAATTATAACATTGTAAGGAAACATGAGATAAATGTTTGAAAAAAAACCTATGCGGACATTGAGAAAAAAAGATTAAGAGAGCCCCCCCCCCCCAAAAAAAAAAAAAAGAAAAGTATATTTGAACCGACAGTCTTCAGGGTATGAGTCTGAAACCTTAACCATAAAGCTATAGCTGAAAACTATAATGAAATATCTGCATTTCTAATGTTTAAGCTAATAGGTGATTTCCAACGAAAACAATGCTAAATATCTCGAACATGGGGGGGGGGGGGGGCGTTCACTCCCAAAAATAACAGGGAAATTTTCAGGGGAAACGCCTCCACATGTTTCATGAGATATTCGACATTGTTTTCATTGTACCCTCCTAAAAACTCCCGAGCGAAAGGTCAGATCGACAAACGAACTTAACGATGGTGTTCAGAGGCCCAAACGACAAAGAAATAAGTTAATTTTAAGAGCCGAAGCCATCCCCCCCCCCTCCCCATATTCGAGATATTTGGCATTATTTTCATTGGATTTCCTCTATTAGCTTAAACATTAGAAATGCAGCCTTTTCATTTCAGTTGTCAGCTATAGCTTAATGTTTAAGGTTTCGGACTCATATATTGAAGACTGTTAGTTCAAATCAGTATATATATATTTTTTTTTCCCAAACTTTTAGTTAATTTTTTCTTACATTGTTGTACTTTCTGTTTTTTATTATTCTTTTTAATTTTTTTTAATTATTATGGGTCGCCCTGAAATTTATGATTTCGCATAAAATTCTATTCACTTGTTATAATTTTAATTCTTATTTGCTAATTGAAAAGCTGAAGAAATGCTATCGAATTGATTTATCTATAAGCTAAATATTAAGATAGTTTATTTATTTGCAGTAAATATTTATAATAAAAACAATAATAATTTATAGCTGATATTTCCCTAATGTATTTTAAAAAGATGGTGCATAATCTTAACATATAAAATGGAAAGTTTTTTTGTTTGTTTGTCGCGTATCCTATACCATTGAATGAAAGTGAATGTCTTATTTGCCATTGCTTTAGAATAGTCAAATTTTATCTTTAAAATTATATGATGTACATGATTGAAATACAAAAATAAACATTATACCTATCTTCAAGTAACTAATTAATTAGGTAAAAAATCACTTCAAAAGTTGTTTAATCATCAATAATATTTTTTTTTCAATTTTTTTATTATTTTCATTTTTAATTGATCACTTGCATTCATTCCTTGATGACCAAAACTTATTTTCCACCTCATATTTAAAGACTTTTTACCTAAACCTGCTATTTAAGTCCCTGTCTAATAAGATATGTACAAATATATTGATGGAAATGTTTAAATCCCAATATCTAGACTGAGTAACGTAAATGAATGAAAATTACTCACAAAGGAAGTGCGTGACCTTGAAAGCTGAGAACCGCACAAATATGTGCTTAGAATATAAATCGCTCATATCTAAAACAGTGATATGAGTCACTCCCAAGAAAAACTCAACGGCTGTCTGCTAGCGCCATGAGAAGGATCGTTGATTTTGTCAGTTTACAATGTGAAAAACATACAGGTAAAGTTACAAGATCGTCATTTCATCATCAGGTTGCAGCTGTGGTATGGGTACGACCATTATCCTGTTGAAACAGGCCTCCCCCTCAATACTGTTCATAACAGTAGAACAACAGGTTCTATTACTGTTCTTAACGTTCGCAATCAAGATGTTTGGGATAACTACACGGGGTCATGTCATCGGGTGACATCTCTCTCCATATTATAATGCCTGCAATCGGACCGGTATGTCGACGACGGATATAGCTGGCCAATAAACGATCAGCAGACCCCTTCCTGAACCGTGTTTGTTCATCACTGGCACTGAGGCAGAAACGACTCTAGTCAGTGAATACCACAAGAGTTCCATTCTGCCCTTGAATAGGCTCTTCCGCGACACCACTGAATTCAACGATGGGCAGGAGTGAGCGGCAAACAACGACTTGATGCCTAGATTGGAGACCAATGTACAGTAAAAGGTTCCAAACAATTCTTGTGGTGACTCCGGATCTCAGTCCTGCTCGAATTTCCGCTGCAGCTCCGCTACGGCGATCTTGAGATCTTCTCTTTGCTCTTCTCTTACAGAAGAGCCCGTATCTTAGTGTTTAGTATCAGTGCCTCCCAGGACCATTACTGCCAACAGATGTATACAGAGGAGATGTCTGAAACCATTCTTCCACGATGTAAAGAAATGAAAAATCTATCCTCTCGAAGGCCTATTACACGATCTAGTTCAAATTGGGTTAACTACCGATAATACTGTTCGTTGTTGCCTTTGCGCCATTCTGTATAGTCGCAGCATCCCGTTATCAAAGCCTTTCACAGCTACGAAACACTTGGGAACACCTCCACAGTGTCTAAGGCAATTCCATTAGGCATTCGCCGGAATGCACTGCAGTCTCATAAATGCAAGTTGTGACATTGAAGCTGGTAAACATGTAATAACTAATGTAGATAAATATAGACAAATATTGTATGGTAATTTGTACTCCTCTAGCATATAGTTGAGATTTCCATTTCAATCACTGTTGTTACGACGTCGTTTCCCATTTGCTAGTGATAATGAAAATAAGTAGACATCTATTTCTGTTTGACGTTTCGTAGACATATTCTTAGATTTTTCTGACTGATTTACATATTCCATGTGTAACTGAGTCCAAAATGAAGTCAGGCTTTCTTGATACCTTTGATAAAAAGCTGAAATGAAGTTGATCGACGAAGGAAGAATAGGTATTTCCGATGATGAAGGGGACAGTTATAGCCAATCCAGCACTGTTGAATAATAAGAGGAGAAAGTTAATGAATTCAGCTCTGAGGAGGAACAGCAGGACATTGAATCTTACATTAATGATAACTGAAAACCATATTCTAGTTGGGAAATAAATCGAAATGAGATTTTAATAGAACTTCATTTGCACTTTACTTGCATCTGCTCTCAACACTTATTGGATTCGCTGCCTTTCTTTATTTTGTTAAAAACGAAATATCAATTTATGTTTTACTTTTCTTTAATTATCTTCAATCATGTTTCTCACTTTATTCTACATTGACAACGTTAATCACAGGCTTATAATAGTTAAAATTAATTACAAAATGATTGAATTAGTGTATTTTCATCAATATTGTCTTTAAATTACAGATTTTAAGATCTGGACAACTTTTAGGTAATTCAGAATTTTACAATTAATATTTTGTCTTTTTATATATTTTATTGTTGATTCTCTCCAAGTTTTAGATTTGGTTAGAACTGAAGAGAAATAAAGATTCTACATCATTTATTTTATGTTATTTACTTTATAGTTGAAATTAAAATTTCAATTGATATGAAAACACCTTTTTAAACTAAGTTGTGAGGATTTTGAATTCTCACGAACCTTTCAACGAAAATTCTAAAAAAATTCAACTTTTTCCTAAAAGAAAAATAAAAGAGTTATTTGTTTTTTTATCGTTTCCCAGAATAACTTGATTTGTTAAAGCCCTCTACAGTTTTTCCATTGTTGTTTGCAGGTTCGATTTTTCAATTGCATTTTTTTGGATATACAGTATTTTGTTATTCTCTATTATTATGTTTGTTTATGATAAAGTCTGTACTAAATTTATAATCTTCGCAATTGAGATTAAAGAATCAAATGGAAATTTCTAATTGAGACAAATCATTAAAGTTTTTATTGCGTATATAGTTTAGACTTACGTCGTTCAAATATTCGCCGAACGAAATCATCAGGAATCAGTCTTTGGTGATGTAAGTAAAAACGTCAGAATATAATCTAATATTTTAGTATTTAATAAATATTTTAAATACTTATGTGATGTATGGAGCAGTTTATATTTGTAGAATATTAGAACGTTATCTTTGGGGAAAGGTTAGGAAAATTTTATCATTGAAAGTTTGCACTTTATGTAAGCATAGAGTTCATCTTGTCACAAACAGTTTTGCGGTTTGCACACATTCACATACGTGACCATCGAAATATTAAACAGAAAAACATATTTAGTGACTCATTACTTACTCTTCGCATTTACTTAAAAAATATAAAATATTAAAATTAATTTTTTTAGAACTTATCTAGAATTATAGCAAGGAAGCTTAGAAATCACATTGAAAAAACCGTTTCAATACATGTTTTCTGTAATCAAATACCCGAGACATGATTACCCAAATATAAATATTTGGATACAATATTCAATAAATACAATAAATTAAATATTCAATATTTAATTTTGTATGTTTCTGCTCAAGAAGGTTTTTGAATGTCCAGCTCTGACTATTTTCAAAATGTAAGTTTTCAATTTATTTAGAACTTCAACTTAAACGTTTGAATGAAGTGTTTTTCATTATCATATTATTACCAGTTGATTTGGCCACCCACCCTTCTAAGGAATCGCTTCGTCTAGCCTTGAGTCCCTGTTGCAAGTCGAACAGTCCAATGCTGAAAACGAGGCGCTATTCAGCCTCGAGCCTGAGCCTGAGATCGTTTGGGGGCAGGAGCCCAGAGAAGAAGCTCAGTTCGTTGAGTAGCAAGGAGCCACAAGGAGTCTCTCCAGCCGGAGTAGAGTGCAGAGGATACGGCAAATTGAAGAAGAGAAGTTTGGTAGCCGAGAGCTACGAATATAATTAAGTCAGAAGGAGTGAAGCAATGAATCTTGAACTTACCTGAGGCCGCAGCGGTCCATAGACGCTCGTGATGAAAAGAGTGACTAGGAGAAGTTATCCTTAGTTTTCAAGGGCTTAATTAAGCTGAACGAGTGCGCGGTGGATGCTTCTAGCGGGAGGCTGGCACTATTGTTATGAGTTGCAGTATTTTTCATTGATAATAAAGATAATAAAGACTCAGTCAGACTCTGGTGAATCGAACGTTCACTGTGGTGAAGATGTTTCTCGAGACTCGCAGTAAGAACCACAAGCAAGCGGACATTTGTGGGACGAAGAGTCAGAAGCCAAGCCAGCTCGCCTTCTTTCGACTCACCGACACGACGCACTGCCCGGTAGCAATATTAACAATGTCCATTTAAAAAGGAAAATTACATTTAAAAATTACGTCACCCACTTAATTAATGTTAAAAACATTAACAAAATGTAGAAAATACTTTAGGACAGGATAGGGCAGTTTCGTCTTTCAGACTACTAAGTTATCATCAGCTTGAATTGAAATTGGAGATTCCGGATATGTGTTCCACAAATAAGTATCTTGTTGTCAGTAGATTATCTGGTTGATTTTGTTAAAGCGGTTTACAGTTTTTGTGTTGATGGTGAATCTTTTGTAACGCTCCTGCAAAATTTAACAAAAAAAAAAAAAAAACACGAGCTATTACAAGTAGCAGTTGATTACACAGTGAAAATATCTAAAAATAATATCGTGCTGTACCCATTGTTACGATACTAGATTAAATACGAAAATTAAAATGCACAGAAGAAAACATTAAGATGCAATTAAATAAATTTAATTTATTCTTTTTTTCTCTTCCTCTTTAAATTTTCTATTAAAGACAGGTAATACTTTCTTCTAATATTACAATATTTAGTTAAACACTTCTCATTATACAAGGGAGGAAAAACACTTTCACATAAGAAGTTCCTTGGACAAGAGTTAAATAAGCAAATTTGAACAATAAAGCTTTTTTCTCAAGCTCAAAAAAAATGAAAAAAAAACATCATCTCCAACTGGGAGAGAAAAGAACTAACCATTATCCTCAGAAAGTATGCATACTCTGATGAGAGGAAAAAACTAACGGAGAAATAAAAAAAAACTTCTTTTACATGAATTAAACTCTTTAAAAAAATTAATAAATTCAATTCAGTTACGTACATTCTGAAAACTTGGAAAACTTACAATTTAACTCATAGGATTAAATCTTAAGTCTGGAACTCAATCGAACGTTTAATGTGGCTGTGTTGTAACATCTGTGGGAAATGTGGTTCCTCGATGGTCTTTAAACTGCAAGCCTAACACGAAATAGTCTTAAAGTCGTAATATCCCAGTCAGTATTTCTTGTACGGATAAATCAATGAAGGGAAGCCTCCATGGCTCGATGATCTTGAAGTAGGTTTAATAGACGGCAGTCAAAAAGTTGGCAACTGACTTGAACGTCCAGACATGGTTCCATTTGTGACATAGGAATTATGGTAAATCAAGTGTCAAAATTTGTTCCATATTTTATCGATATTTAAATTTACTTAATTATAATAATCAAAGATTTCAAAGAGGGAGGGGGAAAACATTAAATGAATTATTGAGGGGAGAAAAAGCAAATCATAGGAAAATCCTAACTCAAAAGCAAATATACTCAGTACAGAAACATTCTACCCGTAGTCTAGGGAAACAGAAACATGACTGAAACCTTTCAAACTTGGAACTGGCTTAGGATACATGTGAATCAAACACTAATAAAAATAAAAATAATTAAATTTTTCAGGATACTAAAGCTTAAGTGTATCTTAAATTTACACTAATGAAGACAACAGCAAAGCAGGAAAAAAAGGAATAAATTAAATTTATTTAAATGAATCTTAATGTTTTCTTCTGTATATTTTAATTTTCTTATTTAATCTTGTATCGTAACAATGGGCCCAGCACGATATTATTTTTAGATATTTTCACTGTTGTCACGAACGTATTCGTGCCCCGCGCTCCGCTCATTTCCCTTTCCATTTTCTTTCTTGACAATATCTTTCTAATATTTCTTTTCTTTTTCTTTCTTTCTCTTTTCTGATCATTTCCAACCTTCCATATTTCTCTCTCGTCGTTCCTCAGTCCTGGCGTCTGTTGGACTGCAATTTCCCGACAAGCTGGCACCAAAGAAACCTTAAACAATGGTTTAACGACTTCGGGAAGGGCTCGAGAAAGCTCCTCCAAACGGTCCACAAAGGCTATCAGGCCATGAAGCCTATTGTTCACCGTTAAAGCTTTCTCCCAACTTTCTCCCTTTTGTTATGTGCATCGGGAGCCCGGGAAAACAAAGGGCCTGATGTCACAACAACGAGTGGTGTTGCCACAAGCGGTGATGGGGACAGAAATGTCTCACCACCCCTCCCAGGAATATAACGGCGACCCCCGGGAGTAAACAAGGCAGTATCACAGCAGTGTCAGCGCAGTATCCGAGGAGAATCCGACGAGCAGCGGCCAAGAGCAGGAAGCGAGGTTTGGGGAAGGCGACACGGTCCGCGGCCAGCGGCTCCAGTCGCCAAGAACCCCACCCGCATATTTCCCTGCTCGGAGTGGATCCACGTCGGAGGCAAGCAGCGTTTGAGAAGGCCAGGCGCAGGCAAGACGACCCGGGCTCACGAGTCAAGCGTGTACGGTCATCGCAGAAAACCTGCCCGCTTTCATTTTCACTTGGAGCTCACCCCCTAAAGAAGGTCGACGGCAGTGCATATGCGGAAAGGCGGACACCAGAGAGGATATCGCGGACTCGTTCAGAAATACGATTCCGCCAGTCTCCAACCCAGCCGCCTGTCCGCTCTTAGCTGTCGACATCTCCGGAGATACGGAGATCGAATTCAGTGCTCGCAAGTGTGCCTCCGCTGTGCCCAAAGGATGCCTCCGAGACCGTCCCAGCCATTCATCCCCGTCAGCGAAGGATCTCCCCCCAGTGCCGCCCAGGACAGATCCGAACGGACAATTTGAGAGAGAACATGTAAATTATCTCTTTACTTCATATAATATACTTGATATCTTGTATTTATTCTATCAGTTTATTTCTGTAATAAAATCTTTCTTTTAACCCTTTACCTGAGTTTTGCCCATTCTCTTTCGTCTGAAAGGCGCGGGCCACTTGTCTCTAGGCTGGCTTTCCACGGCACCTCCCCCTTTCCCCGTCCAAACACCTCACTCCCACCTTACACACCTCTCCCCCCTTGTCCCGTAGTCGTGGTTTGCTTAGGGATGCGTTAGATGGCGAGCGCCCCTAGAACAACATGTAACACTGTGTAATGAACTGCTATTTGTAAAAGCTCGAGGTTTTTTTTTTTTTTTTTTTTGTTAAATATTGCAGGAGTGTTACAAGTATATTTCAAGATCATCGAACCACGGAGGCTTCTCTTCATTGATTTATTAGTACAAGAAATACTGACTGGGAGATTACAATATTAAGACTATAGCATGTTAGGCTTGCAGTTTCAGGATTATCGAGCAACTACATTTCCCACAATTGTTACAACAAAGCCACGTTAACCCTTCGATTGAGTTCCAGACTTAAGATTTAATCCTATGAGTTAGGTTGCATGTTTTCCTGGTTTTCCTAATGATAAATCAGGGTGCGAATTCTTTCCCCTGTTAATTTTAGTTTTTTCGTATTTTTCTGTTTTTTTCCGCACGATAGTATGCTACTGTTCAGTGTTATAGGTTTCGCTTAATGTAGTGATGCCCACTGTTATGCGATAGACAGATAAAAGAGCTAGAAAAAAAAAAGTTTTCAAACAACTTTTTAACTCGAAATATACCTGTCGTAATAATTAGTAATAAGTAAGCCTTACACCTGATTAAATAATAATGCAATATAACTTTGACAACGGTTTCCACTTCAACAAGAAGTCTTTTTCATGTGAACTTGAATACAGTGAACTGAGAATTTGTACAATTTGTAATCAATGGAAAGGGAAGAAGTGCTTGCGGTGTCAATGTAGTCTTCGTTGCCTGAAGCAGCATCCTCTGCTGACAATCATCGGAAAGTTGCCAGTCAACAAAACGCTATGGTTTGCATATTGGACCTCCTGGCGGTGATCATCTGAAAACTTATAGTAAACAGCAGCATATGGGAATTAATAATCGTAAACATTGTACCAGTCCATCAGATAACCTGCATTAAAATTAACATGCTTCCAAATTGTGCCTCACACTTCTTCCGGAAAAATATAGAATCATTCATCATTTTAACAGTACAGGAAGCCTACAATGACCACATCTCTGTTCCAGCCACTATGGAACATCACGAAAAAGAACATCACTATAGGGCATCACGAAAAACAAGGAAGAGGAAAAAAAAAATCTTTTCTAAACGAAATGACTCGATTTTCTATTTTTTAGTGATTATCTTCTATTTTGTGAAATTATCGTTTTCATATATCCTGAAATTATCGTTTTCATACATCCAAAGTAATATATGACTTTCAAAGTGAATGAACGTGTAAAATGATGAGTTGCATTTCTTTGTTTTTAAAATCTATACATAGTAATTGAGAATTTATTTCAAGCAATGCATAATTAATCATATTCGTATCAATCAAGAAATACATTAAGCTGATTTCATCAACTGTTGATGATTTTGCTAATTTGTTTTGATATCACTGAATAATGTAAATTTTTAAAATTAAAAAAAATGAATGAAAAATAAAAAAATTGTTTTAGTTGTTTAAAACTAGTAAAAATTAAGAATCCATCATAAAAAACAAGTGATTCCAAAAAAAAAACTTTTAAGTAAACCGTAAGAATACATGAAAGAGAAAGAAAGACTGAAATAGTCGTTCATTTTAATAATTTGGTTCGATTTGTATCAAAATCAGAGCTACAAAATGTTTTCGTTCGAAATCTTTTTCAGTCCGATGCATGTTAACGTCAATTACAAACGATACACAAGAACCCTATTATAGGAAGTTACCTATACATTAAGATCTATATCAAAGGTGTCTTTCCCAGTTTAAAAAAATGTGTACTTACTATTAGTTTGGAGTTAAATTCCTCATCTTGCTTTAAATATGGATTTGCGATTTGCTCTGTATTACAATGGCACGACATCACTTATCTCCCTATTTCAAATAACGAGAAAAACTGGATAATCCTGGCTTTCGTCCTTCTTTGGAAAATTATCTCTAATCGTCTCATACATTATTGTTAGGTTCATGATAGTGAATGCTTACGCTGCCAAAGAATTTTATTGACCAGTACTCAATTGTTGCTGTGAGTCCATAGAAAAAGAAAATGCTGTTATTATTGTCAGTCTTGTAACAAAGGTTAATTTCAGTCATTTCGAAATTATTATTAAAGCACTGAAATTACAACAATTCTGACTATGTGAAGTATACGTTTTCCATTCAATTATTCATTAATAAATACAATGCAAATGAAATCACACATCAAATAACAGAAACCAAAGAAGTTAAGGTGCTATAAAATTGTTTTATTTACAAAATCTGGAATACGAAATGACGTTTTCTTAAGATAGAATGTGATTATTCACTGATACGTCAAATGCTTTTTACTTCCACACTAATTAGACAGAGTTTCAGTTACAAAAATTAATTGAGAAGAGTTGATTTCTGCCTGATTTTCTATGATGGAGATTTTCTTTGAATATGATTCTAAACAGTTGTAATGAATTCATTCTATTTTACTTGGTTTGCTTCGGTTTATGAAGATGACGTATAATACTTTTAAAAATTACCAATCGAATAATCTACGTCTGGATATATTGGTGGAGATTTGTTCTTATCTCTTATCTTGAAAATGTAAGTTTCTGTTATCCTTATTATTATATTATTTTAGTAATTACGCAGATGCAGTACAATAGAAAATTATTAGACTTTATTTCTCCTTCGAATGAATTCAAAATTTTTGATTTCGAATGAATTTTATTTTTTTTCTCAGTTTTTCCAAAAGTACGAAGCATCACACATTCAGAGGATAGCTGATAAACAAGATTTGCTTTAAGTATTTTCCAAATGGCACGAAAATAAAAAATAAAATTTAGAAGGATTTTAGAAGGGGACATATACGAGACTTAAAGTTTTGAGATGTTTTACTTTTCAAAAATGTTCACCTAATCAAATGAAACTAAAATTGAAACTCAGGTTTCAAAATTTCACGCTCAGACCTGAAATAGTAAAATTACAATAGAGACTACGTTCTTTTAAATGCAATAGGATAGAAGTTAACGGTTTCCAATTTTTGAAGTGTTTCCTAATTGTTTAGTTCAGATACAATACACCGTGTATAAATACATAGAGTGAAGATACAATTATAAAACAGAAAGGAAAAAATAGATTTCTTTTTGTTTTTTTGCCACTTTGGAAATTAAATTTTATTGCCAGAATTGTGTAAACTACTAAAATAAATCACCATTGTTTTTCTTATGTCACTGCCCCTTCCTTTGATATCTTGATACCATGGGATATTTTAGATTTCATCTAAGGTTTAGAAACCCCGTATTATGTTTTGGAGAAACAAAAACGATTTATAATAAAACCTTAAAACGCAAATTTCGTAGGAAGATGATCAGGATAGTTTAACCATTCATCCTAAAAACACTCTAATGTAGCTAGAAAGAAGATTTTGTTAAAGAAGGAAAATATATAGTACATCGAGAACGGAAAAAGAATTATATCCATTTTTTAAAAAACATGCTTTTAAAATTTTTGGATTTTTATGTGTTCTTGCCATTCAGGTACGAAAATGATATCGTTGGTTTTTGCTTTTTTTTAACAAAATTTATTCTCGGTTAAAAGTCGGCGTAATTGTACTAAATAATAATAATAAACAGGTGCACACCCTATGTTGTATTTATGGGTAGCATTCCGCTTGCCCTTTGAATAGAGATATTGTTACTCTTTTGAAAACTTTTAAACTATAATCGAATTATAGTAACTATAATTACTCCCCGAAAGAACTTGCCAAATTGACATGGTCCAACTTATAATTATTTTAATAATCTTTGTTTTCCTTAAAAGTTAATCGCAGATTCTTATAAAAGAATGGTATTTTGTGGAATATTCACTAAAGACGTGCATTTTTCTGAAAAAACTTTAAAAATAGAAATTTGAGATAAATATCCGAATGTAACGATTTCATTAAAAAAATATTCGAATTGAATAGTTTCTTCGAATTTAACAAAAAATGTCAGTAAAATAATACTTAAATACGTAAATAAAAAAAGAAATAAACGGCTTTTCAAATTTTGTAATAAGTAATTTTGAACATTTTGTATTTTTAAAATTTTAAAATAAACCAAAGTGACATTACTCAGTATGAATAGGTTTAGTAATACAGAAAATGATAAACAAGAAAAGCACAAATTAACCAAACAGATTTCGCAGTCGGAGCTTTCACGAGCGTCTGGGACAACCTTTTCGTCCTCTTTAGGACTCGTCACTCAGAGAAACCTCTCGATTATAGTCTCAGAAAGTGCGAAACGTTAAGGATCCACTCTTGCTCTCGTAAACGAGACTCTGCAAAAGAAACCAAAAACCAGAAAAATACAAAAAGTATCAAACCCCCGATCTTCGGTTTGCTAGGCACACAAGGATTTCAAAATGCCGATAAGAACACATGTAAACTTAAGCAGTTCAAAATGAATAAGAATATAAATGCCAAATAATATATAAAATGCTAAACAAAGATAGCACAAAATAACCAAAAAGATTTCGCACGTCGAGCTGTCAGCGGCAAGAGTCTGGAACTAACGTTCGTCATCTTCAGTACTTTGGAGGTACAGTGGAAACCTTTACCTTTTTCTCACCTTCTGAGACTGTCATCGAGGGACTGACGAATGCTAAACAGAACGAAACGGTCGTCCCGTTATTTAAAAACTATTTAGTAATTCTTAATAAATAGCTTGTAGTTTCACAATTCTAGACAATTATAACATGATTACTGATAAAAAGAAAAGCATTCATTATTGAGGAAGTTTCTTTAAGAACTTGAAGCTTTTCATCTTAAAACAATGCGTTTTGTATTTTCCATTGTTTTTTAAAATTGTGAGAAAAAAATAGAATATTAAACTACACGATTTTTCTTATTGTATCAACTAACTAGAAACTAGATCAATTTTCTGACAAAATTCATTACTGAGAAGTTATCTAATCCAAGTACTTTTAGTCTCATAAAACCAATTGTGTTTTAGTAAGTGATTGTGAATAAAATATTGGTTAGTTCCATTTTGTATCGGTCCTTTTGGAAATTTTTATCATTTTCATACGCTAAGGTTTTAACTAAGACCCACACCATAAATTTTTTAAATACAAAATATGACTGTAAATTTTCATGAAGATATGCATACTTGTCCTCTGAAAAGTACTTAAGATTACACATACACATACATACATGCACCCGCACAAAACAACAAAAGGAATAAATACTGATGTAATAAAACTAAAATATAAAGAAATAAAATAGTTTCATGTAAACAAACTTGGAGGCTTAATTTTTCTGAACTCTAATTGTTAAGTAAATCTTACAATGATACACAAACATTATTTATTCATTTATTAAGTTATTTACATTATTTAAAATATTTAAATTATTTTTTCGTTTCCTAGAGGACTGTGATCCCAGATCCCAGATAACTTTGTTGAAGGAGTTTCTTCCAAGTAATCTTCCTACAAAGGATCTGCCGTGTAAGGAAGAATTCAATGCAACCAAAGTTACTTTAATATAATTTTCAGAACGTTTCAAATGGTTTAGGTGAAGATGTTTTCAGTTTATCCTAATAACAGATATGACTGTTGTACATTCAATTAAAAATGAATGCTTAATAAATTTCAAAAAATAATGAGAACCTAACTGTCATTAAAAGTTATATGTTTACAGATTTATTTTTTTATATACAAATTTAGTTAGTTATCTCAGTGTTACATTTATTATTAATGATCGATAATATTTTCGATATTTGTCTTGAAAACATTCAAGCGTTTGTTTGAAATCTGTTCAATTGTAAAAATTGGAGACGAAGATTGATCTGAATAATAATTAATAACTTTCATTTAGTTACTCCATTAGATTTCATGCATGGAGAGTTATTCCAAATTTGATTTCTTCTATTTTATCACTTCCAATTTGAAAAATAGTTCTTAAAAATAAAAATCTCAAAACCACCTCTCATTGTTATTAGGCTAATTCGTTTGATCTGAAAGTCCTAAGAAAACAACCAATGGAGCTGCACATTCCACAAAACAAGAAAATAATATTTCTTTATGTTGAATATAAGATTAAATTCATGATCAAAATATCTCTTGTCAATGGAAGAATTGCAGGGTTAATAAACATGGAAATTAATCCTAACTCATTTATTTGAATCAAGAAAATAGTTATTTCCTGCTTGATAGATGTCAACACCTGTATTTGGATTGAACAGATTTTATTCGAAATATAATTTACTTCATTATTAACATCTACCTCGTAAGTTTTTTTAAAAAAAGGAAATTTCTATTTCTGTAGAATAAATTCTCCAGTTCTACTGATGTGGAAAGATGGACGAGCGTTGGATTGGACAATTCTTTTCCCCACTGTCGGATGATCTCATGACATATTTCTCATGTGAAAAGCATGTTCATGAAGACAGTTGTCAATGTTTTATAAATAAGATCTTACTAATGAAGTAATATACAAGAAAAGTAATGAAGATGGACACAACTGTAAAGCTACTAGGCTTTTTTTTTTTTTTTTTTTTTTTTTTTTTATAAAAAACATCAATACATGGGTATACAATTAAGATTAATCAAAATACAAGTTCATAGTCTACAAATCCTTTAAATATCCAAAAGACATAACCATGAAACATTTGAGAATGTAAAACAAATATCGAATTATTATTGTGGTAACAAAAGAAAATAGGGAATCAAGACATTATACAAATGGCTAATACAAAACAATCTAATAATTTAATTATGGATCTTGAATTTCTTTTAATTTTAGTGAAATTACTTTAATGAATACAGTCAATTTTTCAAATCTCTGATTACTACTTGTAAAAAAGCTAATATCTTCACAATTTGGTATTTGTAATTCTCTTTTCAATTTTGTTCTTTCTTGGTTAAAGAGTTTACATTTAAAGAGGAGGTGTTCAGGATTTTGATTTTCATTTGTTCCACATAGACAAAGTGCATTATTTTTAATATTAAATCTCACAAGATATTCATTAAAACGACCATGCCCAGTTAAGAATTGGGTTGTAAAAAAGTCGATTGTTATTCGATTTAGCTTTAATCTTTGGTAAACCGAAGGAAAAAACTGTTTAGTTAGTTTTCCTTTTAAGGATTCTCTATATAGTGAATCCCATATCTGTATATATTTATTTCTAATTTCGCTTCTCATATAACATCTTGGAATTATATTATAACTTATTTTATTGAGATTTGTAGCTTCTTTTGCCAATTTATCCGCGGTTTCATTTCCTTCAATTCCTACGTGTGCTTTAACCCATTTAAGTGTTATTTTTATTTGTCGTTTGTCTTCTATATTCTGAACATTAGTTTGAATTTGATATACTAGTTTATTTTTGTGTTTCCATTTCTGTATCGCTTTTAGTGAAGCTTGTGAGTCCGAATAAATTTCGACATCCTTAGTAATTTCCTTAGAATTTTTTATATATTCCAAGGCCTTACTGATTGCAAATAGTTCGGCTTGGACAACTGAGCATTGATCAGCCAATCTAAATTTGGTGTCAAAGATATATTTGTTATCTTTATAAATTACATATGCTGCTCCTGTTTTATTGTCAATTCTGCTACCGTCAGTGAAGCATTGTGTAACATTTGTTGATATTGTATTGTCTCGTTGATCATCTTCAAATATAACATTAAAATTCCTTTTCCTACTTGGATGTATTGTCTATTTAATAGTGATTGGTTGTTCTATTTTTATAGTTTGTTGATTATTTGATTTATAACGTCCATCTTTAAGTGTTTGTCTGAATTAACCAATTTCTTTAAGTCTGAGTTCAATGGGGGGAATTCCCGCTATGACGTGTAGTGCCTCATGAGATACTGTTCGATAAGCTCTAGTTAATCTTAATAAGAAATTTCTTTGTATTGTCCTAAGCTTGTTAATAATTTTCTGTTTGTTCAAAACTTCAATCCATATACTACAGTTGTATGAAATCGTTGGTTCAATTATCATTTTATATATACTATGTAAAGCGTTAAATTTTATTCCCCATATATTTTGTGCGAACCTGGACA
>JAFIDM010049286.1:1217411-1232488 GCA_023159025.1 Thereuonema tuberculata
TTTGAAATTCAATAACTCAAAAACTATTAGCCCAAAAAATCTGAAAATTTGCATTTTTTATACTCTCTATAGATATTATCAGTGTGCAAAAAATCATCAATTTCTGAGGGGTCAAGGTTCAAACCACTGGTTGATTTGATATGGAATGACCCGATACAATTACCGAAATGTGAATATTTGGATAGAATATTCAATAAATAAAATAAATAAAATATTCAGTGTTTAATTTTAAAAATGTTTGCTCAGGAAGTATTTTGAATTGACAGCTCTCAGTATTTTCAAAATGTAAGTTTTCAATTTATTTAAAATTTCAACTTAAAGGCATGAATCAATTGTTTTCCGCTATTATATTAACAATGTCGATTTCAAAATGAAAATTACAACACCCACTTCATTAATGTTAAAAACATAAATAAAAAGGACAAGACAGAGCAGTGTCGTCTTTCAGACTGCTAAGCCATCATCGGCTTGATTAGAAATTGGAGATTCCGAATATATGTCTTTTACAATTAAGTAACTTTTTTGTCAGGTAATTACCTGGTTGAGTTGATTTTGTTAAACCGCCTCTAATGTTTGTGTTGATGGTGAATCTTTAATTCCTACTAACGTTTATTTAAACAAACAATATTTTGTATTTTCTGTTATTTTTATTCGTAATTAAATATTAAAGTTGAGTCTGTCTGAAACTTGATATAAATGATATCAATAATATACAAATAAATTATTTGATTAAGAAAAAAAAATAATAAAACATTTTATTACATCTGTAAACTAGATCTCGTTTGAAATAAATGAAGTACAAGTGCTGAGCTAAAAAAAGCAGACAGCCTAATAGCAGAAGCTTATGTTCTTTTTTATAATCAATTTTGAAAATCGTGGTCTATTAGCACTAAAGAAGAACAGGAAGATCGTGATTCAACTGTTGGTTTATGGCTTTATTAAATAACTACAACTTCCAAAAGTTGAGCACGATGAGGAAAAATGTTAATTTCCGTAAGAGATCTGAATTAAAGAAGCTGAAATTTGCTGCAAAGGTAGACGAAAGTATGCAAATTATGTAGGTAAAAGCCAATCACGGTTTCGTGTCGAGAAATATGCAAAACAGGCCGTCATATAAGGCATTGTGAAGGTTTACAGGAGCTGCAAGTAAGTGCTGATGAAAGGTCTTTAGAACGTTCGTACGATTTGTATTCAAACTAAACATGTTTCTATGGCTTCCAGAAGACGAATGGAAGATTCTGAGCGCTGGCGGACTGTCGGACGCATTGAAGCAGGACAGTCTATAACAGATGTTGCTCGTTTCTTCGTCATTCATTATTCATTCATTTCATGATTATGAAACCAAACCAAACCAGCCAAACAGCTGTCCGAAGACCTGTAGCCGGTCCTCCAAGGGTTACGACCCCACGGAAGATCGATATATTGCTGTTGTAGCCAAGCGAAATCGAAGATCAACCTCCACACGTGTGACATCTATGGTTGTAGCGGCCATTGGTAAGACGATATCTGCCACTACTGTTCGTCGAAGCCTACACTTGAATGGTCTGTACGCCCGAGTACCAGAAGTTTGTGTTCCAATATCCGTCCAATCCAGAGGAGCACGATTACAGTATTGCCGCCAGCATGTGAATTGGACTATGTCTGATTGGGATAAGGTTATGTTCACAGATAAGTGAACCCGATGATAAGCGTGTGGAGGGAACAAGGTACACACAATCGGCCCCAGAACATCACCGAACATTATGCATTCCGCCCTACATCAGGCTGTGGAAGCATCATAGTCTTGGGAGGGAATTCATTTGGATGTCGCACCGACCTGCACATCTACAGGCGAGGTTTTGTGACGGCTGCACGATATCGAGATGAAGTCCTAGACCCCATTGTAAAACTGTACGTGCAGCAGTTGGTCCTTCTCTCGTTTTAATGGACGATAATGCGCGTCCTCACAGAGCTGTCATTGTTCAAAACTTTCTGGAGAGTGAGGGGATTGCTCGTATGGAGTGGCCAGCTTACTCGCCGGACCTTAATCCAATTGAAAATCTTTGGGATGCCCTCAGCCGTGCTATATGTCGACGTTTCCCACCTCCAGCCATTCTCAGAGCTTTACAAACTGCCGTACTGGGGGAATGGCGATTACTGGACTATGCGATGGTTGATCACCTACTAACAAGCATGATCACACGCTGTAAACTTTGCATGCAGGTGAGAGGGTTTCATTTACCCTATTAATTTCGGTTTTTATTGTTTGTTTTGAATTTAATTTTGTTAATGACACAAATCTAACGTCATCTTATAATTTATAAAAATTCAATATTTTGTTTATCTCTTTATGTAATTCTTTGTTTTATTTCATTAAAAAACATAGAGCTATTTACTTGCAGCATTTCATGTCAATCACAGGAGTAGTTGTCGATTTTTTCGCATTTTACTTCTCAGTGACTAACTTTTGGAAGTGAGAGTACAATTTTTTAATCTTGGATTAATAACTTATCCCATAAATGAAAAGTTTTGGATGTACCAAGCTGTTATTTAGATAAAAATCCCCCTCGAAAGCTCAATCAATTTAGCTTGCACATCTTTACAAAGAGTCTAAAGATATTTTTGCTGTTTTTATCCGCACGATAGTATGCTACGGTTCAGTGTTATATGTTTTACTTTTTATTGTGTTGCATAATGTTATGCGATAGACAGATTAAAGAGCTGGAATAAATAACTTTTTAAACGACTTTTTAACTCGATGTATACAGGGTGTCTACAAATGATTTGAACGAATTTCCAGTAAAATCGCTATTGCAGTTACGTTGCAACGAATGGTGCAGTTGGATAGAGCACAGGTTTTAAGCAACCAGGTAACCTAAATTAATCATACAATTTACGAATGGACTTCATGGCAGGTGGGTCGTTGTTGTTGGTTGGTTTTTAATGTCGCAAAAGCAGCTGTGGCTAAGCTGAGCCAAGAAAGGTAAACTAGAGAAGAAAAGGAAGTGGGTCCATTCTGATATTTGGTGCAACAACCATGCTGCACCATCATCACTGGCCTGGTTGGATGATATTCTAACACACAGCTTCACCTGTGAACGTCCATAGCCTCACTGCTGTCACGTAGCCAGGACTTCGTACTTATGGTTTTCAGTTTCCGTGTGTTTAATGTAGATGGTAGTTCACAGTTTTGAGATATACAAAAATAAAATTGAAGATGTGCTCTATCCACCTTTACCTTTCGTTGCGTCATAACTGCAATAGGGATTTTACAGGAAATTTTTGAAATCGCTCAAATCATTTGTAAACACACTGTACTAATAGTACTGTACCAATAATCAGTAATTATTAAGCTATTAATCTAATTACTTTTAATGTATTTAATGCACAATATAAATACATAATATAATTAAGACCACGGTTTCCACTTCAACAAGAAGTGTTTTTCTTGTGGACTAGAATACAGTGAACTGAGAATTTGTACAATTTGTAATCAACGGAAAGGGAGGAAGTTGTTGCGGCGTCCCTGTAATCTTCGTGGCCTGAAGTAACATCCCCTGGTGGCGATCCTGGAACGTTGACAGTCAACAAAACGCTATGGTTTGGATATTGAACCTTCTGGTGGTGATCATCTGAAACCTTACAGTAAACAACATCATATGGGAATTAATAATCGTAAACATTGAACCAGTCCATCAGATATCCTGGATTTTAATCAAAATACATCCAAATTGTGCCTCACACTTCTTCCGGAAAAGTATGGAATCATTCATCATTCTAACAGTGCAGGAAGCCAACAATTACGACATCTCGGTTCCAGCTATAATGGAATATGGCATCACGAAAAAGAAGTTAAAAATAAAAAATATTCTTTTGTAAAGGAAATGACTCGATTCTCCATTTTTTAGGGATTTATATCTATCTGCAAAAATATCGTTTTCATGTTATCATAAAATAAGTGAATGAACATCAAATGATGCATTTCATTGGTTAGTTTTTAAAATCTATACATAGTAATTGATTACCAAGAAATCCATATTCGTAACAATCAAGAAATACATTAAAAAAAATTGATAAAATCTTGATGATTTTGCATTTTCAAATTTGGTTTGGTATCACTGAATAATATAAATTTTTGAAATTAAAGGAAATAAATGAAAAAGTAAAAAATTTGTTTGATTTGTTTAAAACTAGTTAAAAATTGAGAATCCATCATAAAAACTAGTGATTCAAAAGCGAAAAAGTAAATCGTAAGAATACTTGAAAGAGAAAGAAAGACTGAAACATTCACTGTAATAATTTGGTACGATTTGTATGAAAATCAATGCTGTAAAATGTTTTCGCTCCAAATCTTTTTCAGTCCGATGCATGTTAAAGACACTTACAAACGATACATCAGAACCCTATTGTAGGAAGTTACCTATACCTTAAGATCTATATCAAAGCTGTATGATATTCGAAGACGTACTCTTTTCCAGTTTAAATAAAATGTGTACTTTCTATTAGGCAGGAGTTAAATTCCTCCACTTGCTTTAAACATGGATGTATGATTTCTCTGTATTACAATGACACAACATGACTTATCTCCCTTTTCTAAATAACGAGAACAACTGGATAGTTCTGGTTTTGGTCCTTGTGAGGGAAGTCATCTGTAATCCGTCTCATATCTCTGTAGATCATTGTTGGGCTCATAACACTAAGAATCCTTCCATTAGTAAATGCTTAGAGTGGCACTGAATTTCATTGATCATTACTCAATTGTTGCTGTGAGTTCAAAGAAAAAGTAAATGCTGTTATTATTACCTGTCTTGTAACAAAGTTAAATTTCATTTATTTCGAAATTATCGTTAAAGTACTAAAATTACAACACTGACTATGTGAACTGTGCGTTTTTTATTCAATTATTCATTAATAAATACAATGCAAATGTAATCACACATCAAACAATAGAAACCAAAGAAGTTAAGGTGCTGTAAAATTGTTTTATTTACAAAATCTGGAATACAAAATGACGTTTTCACATGTTAGAATGTCATTATTCATAGAGATAGCGAATTACTTGTAGATTACTTAGATAGAGCTTCAGTTACAAAATTTAATTGAGTTTTATTCCTGATTTTCTATCATGGAGATTTTCTTCGAATATGATTCTACACAGTTGTAATGAATTCATTCTATTTTACCTAGTTTGTTTTGGATCATGGCGATGACGTCTAATACTTATAAAAATTGCCAATGGAATCATCTACCTCTGAAAATATTCGTGGAGATTTGTTCTTATCTCAACTTTGAAGAACGAAAAAATGTTTGTTCCACATGCAAATCGTGGTACAATGCTGTTCACTCTCCTGCTCTGTGGCGTTCCTTCACCCTTGAGTTGTCTTCATTTACGGTTGATGACATTCAAAACTATAGGAATTCACTTTTGATAGCTTCAAACTTTGGCCAGTGGTTCAAATACCTAGAAATTATCATTGATCCTAGTGAAGAAGTTGAAGGACATAGGATTGCTTTTAGATTTCTTGTGGACTTTTATAAAATGTAAGTTGCTGTTATCCTTATTATTATATTTTTTTTAGCAAATAAGCAGATGCAGTATAATCCAAAATTATATGACTTTTTATTTCTCCCGAATTTTCGGATGAATTCACATTGATTTTTTTTACTCAGTTTTTCTAAAAGTACGAAACATTACACATTCAGAGAACAGCTGATAAATAAGGTTTTCTGTAAGTATTTTGAAAGTGATAGAAAATGAAAAAGAAAATTTAGGTTCACTGACAAGGATTTCAAAATGAGGAATTTACGAGACGTAAAGTTTTCGGATGTTTTACCTCCCAAAAATGTTCACCTAATCATCTGAAACTAAATCTGAAACTCGGGTTTCAAAATTTCCAGCTCAGAACTAAAATAGTGAAATTATAATCTAGAGTAATAAATTATTATTTAAGTTATTGTTCTGTGGAGATTAAATTACGTTCTTTTAAATGCAATAGGTTAGAATTTAATGGTTTTCAATTTTTTAAGTGTTTCCTAATTGTTGATTTGAGATACAATATACCGTGTACAAATACGAAGACTAAATATAAAATAATAAAACAGTTTTTAAGGAAAACAAATATGTTTTTTTTTTTTGGCTACTGAGGAAATGAAATTTTATTGTCAGTATTGCGTAATCTAACAAAACCAAAAATCACTTTCTTTGATATCTTGATACCATGGGATATTTATTATGAGATTTGATTTAAGATTTTGAAACCCTTTACTTGGTTTTGGAGAAACAAAAACATTTTAGAACAAAGCCTAATATGGATATTCGTCTGTCTGTGATCAGGGTAGTTTAAACTTACACCCTAAAACGCCAGAATGCAACTAGAAAGAAGATTTTAAGAATACATGATGGAAACTGTGACCCCCTCAAAGACTAAAATCAAGAAAATCAAAACAAGAACAAAATGTGGATTCCAAAACCTTGTGCAGCACTCAAGCTTTTGGCTTTTGTGATATTTGACCACAAAAGGAAAAAAATAAATAAATAAGTAAATAAGTAAATAAACAAATAAATAACAAACCCTCTAATGGGCAAAATAAAGGCAATAATTCAAATAGTAATGCCTTTTTGAGTCGAGCTGATACTCTGGGACGGCTGTTTCGAGCTTAGTAGGCTCTCCTCAGCCAGAGCTAATCAGCCCGTACAGGACTCAATAGGCGTTCGAGAGGAGTTATGAAGATTACATGATGTAAACTGTGACCCCTCAAAGAGTAAAATCAAGAAAAAAAAAACAAGAACAAATTGTGGATTCCAAAACCTTGGGCAGCACTCAGGCTACCACAAAAGTTTTTGATCATAAAAGGAAATAGATAAATAAATAAATATACAAATAAATAATAAACTCTCTAATGTGCAAAATAAAAGCAATAATTCAAATAAGAATCCTCTCGTACGGCTTTTGAGTCCTGCACTGGCTGATTAGCTCTGGCTGAGGAGAGCCTAATAAGCTCTAAACGACCGTCCCAGAGTATCAGCTTGACTCATAAAGGCATTCTTTTTTGAAAGAAGATTTTGTTGAAGAAGGAAAGTATTATATCCAACTTTATAAAAAACATGCTATTAAAATTTTCAGATTTACGTGTTCTTGCCATGCAGGCACGAAAATTATATCTTTAGTTTTGTTTAGAAGTCTCGGTTAGAAGTCGGTTTAACTGTACTAAATGATAACCCTAGAACTAGTGGATATTAAATACAAATTTTAGATCGGTATTTGTGTGGTAAAACTCAATGTTTAAACCTTCAAATATAGTGAAGAAATTAATCAATTTCAATTGACCTGCTCCTGAAATGGACAATATTTATTAGGAATTTAAGTTTTCGGGTTTAATTGTTTAACTGTTCTTTGATTATAATTTTCTAATGAAAACAATTCAGATCCTTAATTAGAAAGTAACGAAAAAGCTAATTTAATTGATTCATTTCCATTTTATTTTTAGACTCTTGGAAACCAATCAGCTTCCCCAACTAAGGAAATTCTCTATCTGTGGTTTCTGGATTGAAATATGTAGAAGTGATATCTACGAAGAGGCCATTCTTACAACAGCCAAATTCATAAGAACCCAGAAGCAATTAAATTCATTCTGTGTAGAGTTATATACTTCTCTTATCAATGGATGTTTGTTATTAGATTCTATCGATGCAGACTCTCTCTCGACCATGAGAATATTGGATTTAACTGATCTCTTTACTGTCGTGGATAGAAGGTATTATCTTTTCACTTTAATTTCTTCATAATATCACTAAGATTGTTTCTCATTATATACTTTATTTCTGTATTTGGTAATTCCCTGGAAAATAGCGAGTATGTAATTATGTTGTGTTGAATATTGTATTTCAGTTGTGGGTCGGACATACTACAACGATTTCTGCAGAAGTATTCAAGTTTGACAAAACTATTCCTGGAGTGGAGATATTTTGGAGAGGAATTGCTGTCTGTTGTAGCATATAACTGTAAGAATACTTTGAAATATATCCATCTGACACTTGTAAACGATATGGTTAGGAACCCCAAAATTTCTGTTGAATGCTGGGATAATGTGATTTCACTGATTCCTGATCTTCGTACAGCAGTTGTGATATGTAAGTACTGATGATTATACATTAAGAATATTTCATAGAGATATATCAGACAGACCGTGTCAATTTTGTAATAGCAACAATGACACGACCACGTCAGTTGCAAACAGTACCAACAATATAAAGATACTCGCACTGAAAAACCATCGGAATTTATACAGTCCTGCTGTCGTATGTCGAGACTGTGGGCGACCTTCTCTCACAGCTGCCTCACGAATAAAACAATATTCTTCATCAAGTAAGCGTCTTGCTCCAGAGATGTTGCCCTTCGACTCATAAATAAATTTAATGGTAGACAAAAATTGCTGTATCGTCATCCCGAAAGCACCACATTTTTCTGCCTAACGCTGTGAATTATCACACATAGATAAGACGCGTTCACTGTCACGAAGTGCTGCTGCTCATTGGAGGTGCCTACACTGTGTTGTACTTAGGTGAAGCATCTTTATATTGTGATATTGTTCTTCTTTTGAAAACTTTTAAATTGCGATCGATAATGATTTACCAAATTGACATGGTCCAACTTATAATTATTTTAATAATCTTTGTTTTCCTTAAAAGTTAATCAAAGATTCTACAAAAGAATGGCATTTAAAGGAATAGTCAATAAAGAAGAGCGTTTTTATGAAAAAGCTTTAAAAAGAACTAGAAAATAGAAATTTGAGATAAATATACAAATTTAACGATTTAATTAAAAAAAAAACCAAAATTTCTCCAAATTTAAGAAAAAATGTCAGTGAAATAATACTTAAAAACATAAATAGAAAAGAAAAAAGCGGCTTTTTCTGCTTTAGTAATAAGTAAATTTGAATACTTTGTATTTTTAAAATTTGAAGTTAAACCACAGCAATATTACTCAGTATGAATAGGTTCAGTAATACTTAAAATGATAACCAAGAAAAGCAGTAAATAAACTAAACAGATAACGCACTGCGAGCTATCACCGGCGTCTGGGACGACTATTTCGTTGTCTTTAGGACTCGTCAGTCAGAGAAACCTCTCGATTAGAGTCTCAGGAAGTGCGAAACGTTAAGGCTCTACTCTCGCTGCCGTAAAGGGGAACATGGCCAAAGAAACCATAACCAGAAATCTACGAAAATTATCAAACCCCTGCTCTTCGTACAGTTAGGCACAAAAGGAATTCGGCAAAGCCGATAAGTAAACACGTAAACTTAACCAGTTCAAATAAATAAGAATTTAATGTGATAAATAATACATAAAATGATCAATAAAAATAGCACAAAAGAAACCAAAAAGATTTCGCACATCGAGCTGTCAGCGACAGGAGTCTGGTGACGAACGTTTCGTCCTCTTCGGACTATGGGAGGGACAGTGGAAACCCTAATCTTTTTCTCAGATTCTCTGACTGTTATCGAGGAACTGACGTGTCCTAAATAGAGCGAAACGGTTGTTCCGGGCTCCAGCCGTTGAGAGCTCGGTTTGTGAAATCTTTTGTTTCTTTTATGCCTTCCTTGATTACTATTTTACGCAATTTTAGACAGATAAAATTATTTTTTGATTTTAAAACTATTTAGTAATTCTTAATAAATAGCTTGTATTTTCAAAATTCTAGAGAAATTATAACATGATTACTGAGAAAAAGAAAAACATTCGTTTTTGAGGAAGTTTCCTTAAGAACTCGAAACTTTACATCCTAAAACAATGCGTTTCCTAATTTTCCATTGTTTCTTAAATTTGGAGAAAAAATAGAATGTTAAACTAAATGATTATTCTTATTTTTTCAAATATCTACAAACTAGATCAATTTTTGGAAGAAATTCATTTTTGACATGTTATCTAATCAAAATACCTTTAGTCTCATGAAACCAATTGTGCTTTAGTAAGTGATTATGAAAAAAAGATTGCTACGTTCCTTTTTGTTTCGGTTCTTTCGGCAATGTTTATCGTATTCGTGCGCTAAGTTTTTAACTTAGACATAAATACAAAATATGACGATTAATTTTCATGAAGATTTGCATTCTTGGTGCTCTCAAAAATAATTATGTTTACACGTACAAACACATACATCCACCCCAGCAAAAGAACGAAAGTAATAAATACTGATGTAACAAAACTTAAATATAAAGCAAATGAAACAAGTTTTATGTCAGCAAACCTAAAAGCATCATTTAATTATAATTGTTCAGTAAATCCTACAATGACGCTGAATTATTATATAATTATTAGCATTATTTATAATTACTTTTGTCGTTTCTAGAGGTCTACGATCCCAGATTCCAGATCCCAGATGACCTTGATCTACCTTTGTTGAAAGAGTTGCTTCCAAGTAATCTTCCTATAAAGGATCTAGATGTACTTAAGAATTCAATACAACCAGCATTACTCCATTATTACTGCCAGAACTTTTCAAATACTTTAGGTGAAGATGTTTTCAGCTTATCCTAAGAACAAATATTACTGTTGTACATTCAATTAAAAACGAATGCTTAGTAAATTTCGAAAAATAATGAGAACCTCACTTTTTTATTTGTAGTGATATATGGACAATTTTTTTTTTTTAATAAAAATTTAGTTATCTGAGTGTTAACATTTATTATCAATGATCATTTTTAATGTTTGTCTTAAAACATTCAGAGGGTTTGTTTGAAATCTGTTCAATTGTAAAAATTGGAGAGGAAGATTGTTCTAAATCTTAAATAATAACTTTCATTTAATTACTCGATTGGATTTCATGTATTTAGAATTATTCCAAATTTGGTACTTCCGTTTATCACTTCCAATTTCAAAAATATTTCCGATAAATAAAAAATCTAAAAACCATCTTTCATCCTTAGAAGCTAAGTCGTCTGTTCAGAAAGGCCTAAGAAAACTACCAATGGAACTGTAGATTTTACAAAACAAGAAAACAATAGTTCCCTGTGGAGAATAGAATATTGAATTCGTGATCAAAATATCTCTTGTCAATGGAAGAATTGCAGGGTTAATAAACATGGTAGTCTCCCCAACTCATTTATTTGATTAGTTATTTCCTGACTGATAGATGTCGCCACCATATTTGTATTGAACAGACTTTATTCGAAATATCATTTACTTCATTATTTCATCTAACTTGTTAGTTTTAAAATATAGGAAATTTCTATTCCTTTAGAATATATTTTCCAGTTTTATTGGTGTGGAAAGATGGACGACCATTGGATTGGCCAATTTTTTTTTCCCATTGCCTGATGATCTTAGCACATCTTTCTCTCGTGAAGAATATGTTCATGAAGACAGTTGTCATGGTTTCATAAATAAGATCTTACTAATGAAGTAAAATACAAGAAAAGTCATGAAAATGAACACAACAGTAAAGCTACCAGGCTTCAAGTAGAATTTCAGAACATTAGACATAAGCTTTTTTTTTTAATTATTTATTAATAGCTTTTATTACTATATTAATAATTAATTTAATTTAATTTGTTTATTGTATCCTTATTCTATTGAGATCTTTAGAAAGATAAGAGGAAATTATTGTATATAAGAAATTAATAATTATATTTTTCATTAAGATTAGATTTGATGGATCGTTCTTATAAAGGTTTTTAAAAAAACATTTTTAACCTCCGTCTTATGTGATCTTCGTAGAAATTCTCGAAATATCAGCGACTGATGATGATGGATTACCAGTGGATGATGAAATTTTGAATTTGATCACCAGATGTTCAAAATTGCGAATTTTTTACTTTGATGGCAAAATCAAGCTGAACACAATAACAAGCATCATTGAAATGAGAATTCAAAGAGTTATTGGTAAGTTTAAACTGCTATTGTAGACCAAAATTAATAACAGTTTCTCTGGAAATTCTAGTAACATGTTGCACTTCCTATATTAAACGTCATCTCCAAAAGATTTATGGAGATGCAACATTAAAGATACTTCACCACAACGTCCATAAGGACGTAACTCAGTTATTGGAGAGACAGTAAATTGCATTTGCACATTTGTAAGAAGAATTATTAAAATATAGGTTGGGAAAAGAATGGTACCACCAAATCTAAAGTTAAAAAAAATTAAAATAAAATAAAAGTAAAGAAAGAAAATTAATGCGCCAGAAATACAAGAAATAACCTTTCTATCCAGTGTCGGCAGCACCTTTCTTCAGTGATTGCAGCAAATCCTGTTCACCACATATTTTTATCTTAAGACCGGAAAATTCGGAGGGCACTGCGCCGAAACCATACTAGCATTTTAACTTATATTCTAATCGTAAGCGTTACCCAATCTAAAGTACATAAACTGAAGTTTGTTTCAAGCTGTTATATAATTCTTATAAGATTTATAAGATTTAAATTTCACAAACAGAAGTACGTTTTCATTAGTCCCCTAATTTGTGCGCAGCTCGATGTGATTAAAATTTATAGTATTTAAGTAACTTATGTAAGTGATAAGAATTTAATTTTTATTGATTTTGTTTCCAGAAAATGAAAAATTTCCATTGTTGTTATTCAGAAGATGTTGTAGAAATAAAGTAAGGATAGACTTCTTGTTTTTGTCATTTTCACGACTTTCAAAAATAAATAAAATTAAAAGAAAAAGAGGCTTTAAAGACAAAACTTTACGGAAAGTAATCCTAAGCATTTCCAGACACTTATCCTTTTTTGTGTTTGTACTTCATTCGAACACGAAATTATACCTTATTATATCCTTCTTTATAGGTTTACAGTCATTAACTATAAGAATGAAAAAGGCAACTGCAATAGAATACGAGAAAGCAACTGGTTTAAGCAGCTACTACAAAGATTTCATCAAAAGTGAAAATATTCCGTTCAAATTCGCTATTTATAAAGGCTTCTTTGATGATAAAGAGGACAGTTATAGCGAATCCAGCACTGATGAGGAAGAGGAGGACATTTAATGCAGCATATTTGATGAATCGGACACTGAAAACCATATCTAGTTGGGAAGGAAATCGAAATGAGATTTTAACAGAACTTCACTTGTACGTGCTGTCAGCACTTACAGTATTCGTTGCCATTCTTTATTTTCTTATAAACAAAAATATCAATTTTTTTTTTAATTATTTTGTTTCTTACACTATCCTATTTTGACAACATAACCACAGGCTTATAATATTTAAAATTAATCACAAACTGTATGACGTAGTTTATTTTTATACAAAATCTCTTTTAAAACAAAAGATTTTAAGTTATTGACTTTAATTAGGTAATCCAGCGTCTTAATAATAATGTTTTGTCTTTTTTTTTTATTCTTGGTTCTCCGCAAGTTTTAGATTTGATTAGAACTGAATGAAAATAAAGCTTTTGTAATATTTCTTTTATTTAATTCAATTTAAAGTTTAAATTACCTTTAAAATGGCAAGTTTTTTGTGTAAAAACACATTTTTTAAATAAGTTATGAGGATTATAAATTGACACGAACACTTAAACGAAAATTCTAAAAAAATTCAAACAAACAATAAAATAAAAGAATTGTTTATTTTCTGTGGAGTCCTAGAATTACTTGATTTGTTGAAGCCCTTTACAGTTTCTCTGTTGTTGATGCAGTTCGGTTTCGCATTTTGCGTTTTTCTTTTTGAATTTGCAATATTTTGTTATTTTCTGCTTTTATGTTTATTTATAATTAAATCTGTAACAAACTGATAATATTTGCATTTGAGAATAAAAAATCATTAGAAAATGGAAATTTTTTATTGAGACAAATCATTAAAGTTTTATTGTATTTATAATTTAAAAGTATGGGTCTTTCAATTATTCAAAGAACAAAATCCAATCAGCATTTAGTTTATGCTGATGTAAGTAAGAACGTCAGAGCATTAGAACATTATCCTTCAGGATGGTGAGGTAAATTTTGTGATTGAAAGTCCGCACTTTATATAAGCGTTCACTTCATCTTGTCACAAAAAAGTTTGCGATTTGTACAAATTCACGTGGCTCACCGTTGAAGTTTTAAACAGAAAAACAGAAAATATTTTGTGACTCCTTACTTACTCTACGTATTTTCTAAGTAACTTCAAGTTATGAACATCAATTTTCTAAGAACATATCTAAATTTTTAGCAAGGGAGTTTATAGAAAATCACGTTTCAATGAATGTTTTCGAGGAACAGAACTTTATCATTAACCGAGATTTGATTACCGAAATATAAATATTTGATCCAATATTCAATGAATAAAATAAATAAAATATTCAATGCTTAATTTTGTAAATATCTGCTCAAGAAGTTTTTTCAATTTTCAGCTCTGAGAATTTACACTCAATTTTTCAAGTTTTCAATTTACACTCAATAACCAAAAGTCATGGGACACCCCTCCAATCAGGTTCCCTGTCCGTAATGAGAAAGATCCCGCTGCTTCCGTTCTCGGGATGCAGGTGCACAGGACTCCTTGATATCACACAATCATTGAAAGCAAAACTAGCTGCAGAAATGGCAGCACGCCGAGAGGTATCCGCATTTGAATGGGGGATGATTGTTGGTGGTAGACGGATAGGTGCCTCAATATCATCTACAGCCAAAACCCTGCAATTTTCCTGCACAACCGTTGTGAGGGTCTATCAAGAGTACACTCAACGAAGGGTTGCAACCCACATCAGGTAGCGGACGGGCCGCCCACGCCTAGTTAATACTAGAGACGATCGTTGGGTCACCCGGCTTGCAAGTGCTGACCGAAGGGCGACAGCGGGACAAATCACCATGAAGTACAACCAGGGACGTATCCCACAACTGTGTCCACGACGAGAATTCGGCGAACCTTGAGCGTTGCAGGCTTTAGGAGCAGGAGGCCGCGACGGGTGCCACTCTTAGACAGCTGCTCATCGTCAGCAACGTCTAGACTATTAGAACGCTGAGGACTGGCGAAGGGTTGATGGTCCGACGAGTCACGGTTTCAGCTGTATCGGGCCGATGGTCGTGACCGTTTCTAGCGCAGGCCACACGAAGCCATGGACCCCGCTTGTCAGGTGGGGACCAGTCAGGCAGGTGGAGGCTCCGTACTGGTCTGGAGTATTTTCT
>JAFIDM010049286.1:1259636-1271812 GCA_023159025.1 Thereuonema tuberculata
ATGAACTGTGGAAAATCAAAACCATGTTAATGGCGAAGATATCATCTATTCGATTCTTCACTATGTTTCTTTATTCATATTTTCAATATGAATATTTACTAAATGTAGTACACGATTTGAAAAATACATGTACACTATTGTTTGTTATATTGCAATGCCAGGAAAGAATCTTGCTAATAAAATGAAATTTAGTCACAGAATACTCATGTTTCAGTAGAGCACTGAAGACTAAGTTATTATCTGTTTGAGAATACTCATGTTTCAGTAGAACACTCAAGACAAGTTGTTATCTATACAAGTTACTGTCGCATAAAATTTCCAACGTATCTCTGACAAGACGATCAGGGACATATATGAAGAAAATGCAGACTTCGGAAAACTGCGGTGAATGGAAGACGTCTTGGACATTCATGGGTTCCAGTTGGGCATTATTGTCGCCTGGAACTTAGTTCTAGAAAAACCCTGAAGGAATGTTATTACCTCTATTTCTAAAACAACCCTGAATTATAGCGACTAGTGAGAGTTCCCTGAATTCGTATCAGACAAGATCGTGAATTGTCCCAGTGTCTCTCCAAACAATGACATATTGCGCCGGTATGATGCTCCGGAAAACACATCTCAAAGCCTACCCATTACCACGCTGTTTTCGAACAAGTAAGCGACCGTCCTGTGGCATGAAATTGAATCGTGACACATCAGAAAGCAAAACGAGGTGCCAATCAGCATACCAATGTCAGTATTAAGGACCGAATTGCAGTCTGAGGATTTTGTTATTTCTTTGTAAAGGAACTAGTCGGCTACCCGTCGCTTCGCTCCGGAAGCCTCGCGTATGTAACGGAAAGCAATTTGTTATTTATTGAAAACACACATCCACACAAATTACATCAAGTAAAATAAAACTAAAATTTTTTAAAATTTTTTGTTTATTTTAATTTTTGATGTTTATATTCTCTCAATTCACGACTGCTTTTAGAATCAGCGTGTGAATCATATATCTGTGATATATTTTTATTTTTTATATAGATTAGAATGTAATCCTTGTGGTCTAATGCCTAAGACGTCTAACTTCGGAGCAGAAGATTGCATGTTGGATTCCAGTAGATAACTTGTAGAAATTATTTCTATTTTTGTAAATTACAATAATTGCACCAGACCGAAAGAGAAATAAAAGATTTTCGTAATATAGATACAATTTTCAGTCGCTTTTGAGCTACAAATAGTGAGCCTTCAGTATACTACTTAATAGAAATAATGCTTCTTTCTTTCTTGAGTCTCTTTTTTTTATTTCCATTGATACTTTACAGTGGTTTTTGAGTTAGAAATAGTGATTGTTTTTGAGTAACGAATAGCGATTTTTCACTATTGTATCTAATAGAAATAGTGATTATTTTTTTTTCTGTTCTTTTTTATCCAATTCCAATTGATACTTTTCAGTGGTTTTTGAGTTACAAATAGTGAAAGTTATCTATATCTATTAGCTAGGCCATCAGATTGTTCGATATAGATATTTGAAGAAGAGATGTTAAATTGTGACTCAAAGACCTAAAGTTGTATGTGAGTTAAGACAACGTTTCCAATTATATGGCAACTTTATTTAGATTTTGTCCTTGAGCTTTATTGATAAATATCGCATAAGAAGGTCTGATCGGAAATTGTTTTCTTGTGAAAGTGAATGGAAGTAGATTACCGCATGGTTCCATAGACATCCTATGGATGAAAAGAAAATCTCCTTGTGAGTTCTGTTATAATTTCGGTTTCTATGACATCATTATCGAATGAACAGCATTTAAGTTGAGTTCCATTGCAGTATGCAAACTTGGGATTGATGTTTCGCAACAATATTATTGGAGATCCAATCTTCAATGACAAACGATGTTGAGGAATTCCGCTGAGATTCAATGCGTTCAGACACTTGGGCATATAGAGATGTTCGTGTGATGGATTATCAGAAGTGTCAATTTTATTCGCACTTGTATTGTATGCTCTGTAGTCTCTCCTTGTATTCTTAGACTTATCATTCGATTGATATTATCGACACTCTCGTTCATCTCGTTTATCCAATTCCAATTGATACTGTTCAGTGGTTTTTAAGTTACAAATACTGATTTCTCAGTATTCTACCTAATGTCTTTCTTTTTTGACTTTCTTTTTACTTACAATTGTTACTTTTCAGTCAAAGTCAGTTCAGTTTTGACAGATAAGTCAAAAAAGCAATATGAAGAGAGTTGTAGTTCCCATGGCCTAATGGGTAAGATGTCTGACTTCGGATCAGAAGGTTGCAGGTTCGATTCCTGTCGCGGATGTTTCATTGAAAAAATTCTTTCTATTTTTCATTCTCACAGAAAACTGCACCGGACAGACAGACACACAGACAGACAGAGAAATAAAAGATTTTAGTAATATAGATTAGGAGCAATGATCTGTGAGTGACCAGCCCTGTGTTAAGCGGACAACGACGAACTGTGCTGGAGGACAAAGCGTGATCTGATGACAGTCTTCCATTGCTGCTTTAACAAAATCTATGTCGCTGTTTGATCGGTCATTGCAGTACTCCGGTTTCACATTCAGTTCCTGAACTTCCTTGCATCATTACAACTTATGTATTTCTTCTTATCATCATATATATAAAAATTGACTCCACAAATCTTACATTTCTTTTCCTCAGAATTCTACATTTCGTCCTGAATTAGAGGACTTCTTCAGAAATCTTCATTAAATACAAAACATAATATAAAAAGAAATATAAAAATAAGCAAGAGAAAACCTTTCTCTTCTGACGAACTCAAATCCTTACAACAAAGTAAATTGTAACAAACAAATCATATTACAAATCATATTAACAAAGTAAATGTAACAAACAAATCATATTACAAAATTAACAATCGCATCATATTATAAATAAATACTATTGTTTATGAATTAATATCACATCTAAATTGAACAGATGTACATTCTCTTATAAATATTTCACTTAAATGTTAAAAATTCTTTAAGTTTTTTTTTTTTTAATCAAGGATTTTTTGAACAAACTTAAGGAGACATAATTGACCTTCAGAGATTTATCTCTATTAATGGAGACACAACTATTTATTAAACAGGATTCTAATTTATATCTTCTTTTCTCATCTTTAACATTGAAAACATTGTAAACGATAGGGTCCGGGCAGTGACCTTTGTGTAAACAATGTTTAACCCACTCTGATATATTTTCTTTTTTATTTTCTTATGCCGTCGTATGTTCTTTCACCCTATCTTTTACCGTACGGCCTGTGCTTCCAATGTATATTACCCCGCAATCTCTGCACTTCAATGCATATATAATTCCCATTCTATCTAATTGACTGTCTTTTTTCCTGATTCTTTCTTTCTTGAATAGTGTGTTGTCCTTTTAGTAGATAATTTTGGTGTGGTTACTGCTGCATACTTCTTTCACTTGTTTATTTATATTAATCCCTATAGGTAAACTTATATATTTTATATAGTTCTTGGTTGTTTTTTCATTTTGTTTAAATTTTACAAATTTTCTCTTTTTGAAAAAATCATTAATAACACTTTCAATAAATTCTTTTGGATATTCATTTATTGTTAATATTTCTTTCAATTCCTTAATTTTATCTATCCAAATCCTTTTATCATGGGTATAATTAGTGATGCGTCTTAGATGGCCTTTAATAATTTCTTTTTTTGTAGACATTAAATGATTTGAATTAAAATTAATCATATGTTTGCTTTGAAATTCCTTTCTGTAATATTCACATTTTATTAGTTCAGAATCCTCTTTTTTTAATTTTTATATCTAAAAAATTAACACTTCCGTCTTTTTCTTCTTCTACTTAGAATTTTATATTAGTATTTACGGTATTGATGTTATTAAGAAATCTGCTGAATTGCCTTTTAGTACCCTCCCAGATTATAACAATGTCGTCCACATATCTTCTGTAGAGAAATTTGGCTTCCTTCCATTTCATTACTTAATCTTTTTCAATTCTATCTAAATAAATGTAACATATGGAACCTGAAATCAGACTCCCCATAGGGAATCCTTTTTTCTGTATGTACATTTTATCTCCATACATAAAATAACTGTTTTCACAAATCAATTTAATGAAATCCATAAGCCAATTTTTGTTAATTTTGAATTTTTCTATAATTTCTTCATCAAATTTACTTTCTATTACTTCTAAAGCGTCTTTAATGGGGACATTTGTGTACATAGACTCTACATTCAATGTATATAATTTTATAGATTTACTTTTATTATTATTCCTGTATTCTTCTATTGTTCCTAAACTCCATTTTGAAATACATGAAACTTGATGAATCAGAATTGATTTTGAAAAACACACAAGAAATGGTGAATACAATAGAAGCATAAACTTCTGCTTTTTGTCGTTTTCACGTCTTACAAAAAATAAATAAAATTAAAAGAAAAAGAGAGGTTTTAAAGACAATATTTTATGGAAAGTAATCCTAAGCATTTCCAGAAACTTTTAATTTTGTGTGTTTGTGCTTCATTCGAACACGAAATTATACCTTTTTATATCCTTCTTTATAGGTTTAAAGTCATTAACTATAAGAATGAAAAAGGCAACTGCAATAGAATACGAGAAAGCAACTTGTTTAAGCAGCTACTACAAAAACGTCATCAAAAGTGAAAATATTCCGTTCAAATTCGGTATATATAAAGGCTTCTTTGATGATAAAGAGGACAGTTATAGCGAATCCAGCACTGATGAGGAAGAAGAGGAGCAAGTTACAGAATCCAGCTCTGAGGAGGAGGGCATTTAATGCAACATATTTGATGAAAATTTGATGAATCGGACACTGAAAACCATGTCTAATTGGGAAAGAAATCGAAATGACATTTTCATAGAACTTCACTTGCACGTGCTGTCAGCACTTACAGTATTCGTTACCATTCTTTATTTTCTTATAAACAAAAATATCAATTTGTTTTTTTTTTAATTATTTTTTTTCTCACACTATCCTATTTTGACAACATAATCACAGGCTTTTAATATTTAAAATTAATCACAAACTGTATGACGTAGTTTATTTTTATACAAAATCTCTTTTAAAACAAAAGATTTTAAGTTATTGACTTTAATTAGGTACTCCAGCGTCTTAATAATAATGTTTTGTCTTTTTTTTTATTCTTGTTTCTCCGCAAGTTTTAGATTTGATTAGATCTGAATTAAAATAAAGCTTTTGTATTATTTCTTTTATTTTATTCAATTGAAAGTTTAAATTATCTTTATAATGGCAAGTTTTTTAATAAAAACACATTTTTTAAATAAGTTATGAGGATTATAAATTGACACGAACACTTAAACGAAAATTCTGAAAAGAATTCAAACAAACAATAAAATAAAAGAATTATTTATTTTCTGTGGAGTCCTAGAATTACTTGATTTGTTAAAGCCATTTACAGTTTTTCTGTTGTTGATGCAGTTCGATTTCGCAATTCAATTTCTTTTATTTTTGAATTTGCAATATTTTGTTATTTTCTACTATTATGTTTATTTATACTTAAATCTGTAACAAATTGATAATATTTGCAATTGAGAATAAAGAATCAGCAGAAAATGGAAATTTTTTATTGAGAAAATCATTAAAGTTTTATTGCATTTATAATTTAGACCTATGGGTCTTTCAAATTTTCAAAGAACGAAATCCAATCAGCATTCAGTTTATGTGGATTTAAGTAAGGACATCAGAGTATTAGAACATTATCCTTGAGGAATGGTGAGGTAAATTTTGTTATTGAAAGTCCTCACTTTATGTAAGCGTTCACTTCATCTTGTCACAAACTGGTTTCCGGTTTACACACATTCATGTGCGTCACCGTCGAAGTTTTAAACAGAAAAACATATTTTGTGACTCCTTACTTACTCTACGTATTTACTAAGTAACTTCAAGTTATTAGCATCAATTAACAACATATCTAAAGGGAGTTTATAGAAAATCACATTGAAAAAAACCTTTCAATGCGTGTTTTCGAGGAACATAACTTTACCATTAACCGAGATTTGTTTACCGAAATTTAAATATTTGGACCCAATATTCAATGAATAAAACAAATAAAATATTCAATGTTTAATTTTATAAATGTCTGCTCAAGAAGTTTTTTTAATTTCCAGCTCTGAGAATTTACACTGAATTTTTCAAGTTTTCAATTTACACCCAATAACCAAAAGTCATGGGACACCCCTCCAATCAGGTTCCCTGTCCGTAATGAGAAAGATCCCGCTGCTTCTGTTTTCGGAATACAGGTGCACAGGACTCCTTGATATCACGCAATCATTGAAAGCAAAACTAGCTGCAGAAATGGCAGCACGCCGAGCGCTATCCGCATTTGAACAAGGGATCATTGTTGGTGCCAGACGGATGGGTGACTCAATATCAGCTATAGCCAACACCTTGCAATTTTCCTGCACAACCGTTGTGAGGGTCTATCGAGAGTACACTCAACGAGGGGTTGCAACCCACATCGGATAGCGGACGGGCCGCCCACGCTTAGTTAATGCCAGAGGTCATTGCTGGGTCACCCGGCTTGCAAGTGCTGACCGAAGGGCGACAGCGGGAGAAATCACCATGCGTACAACCAGGGACATCTCACACAACTGTGTCCATGATGAAAATTTGGCGAACCTTGAGCGTTGCAGGCTTTAGGAGCAGGAGGCCGCGACGGGTGCCACTCTTAGACAGCTGCACAACGTCGGCAACGCCTACCCTATTAGAACGCTGAGGACTGGCGAAGGGTTGCCTGGTTGAGTCACGGTTTCAGCTGTATCTGGCCGATGGTCGTGTCCGTTTCTGGCGCAGGCCACACGAAGCCATAGACCCCGCTTGTCAGGTGGGGACCACTCAGGCAGGTGGAGGCTCCGTACTGGTCTGGAGTGTTTTCTCGTGGCATGCAATGGGTCCATAGGTGCATCTGACATCCACTCTGCGTGCTACTTCCATCGTCGATCTGCTTGGGGACCACCTGCACCACTTCATGAACCGTTTTACCCCGCATGCGACGGCACCTTGCAGCACGATAATGCGCCTCCACACCAGACCTTGTGGCACGGCAGTGGCTGAAGAAACATGCTACCGATTTCGCGACAAGGATTCGGCCTCCTCGTTCCCCAGATTGAAACCCCATTGAACATTTGTGGAATGTCATTGAACGATCTTTCAGGTCGTCACCCACACAACTGGTAAATGCAGAATCGTTTTGGAGTGCAGTGGAGGCGGCATGGCTTGCAGTGCCCTTCGATGTGTTCCGGGGACTGGTAGACATTCTTTCACGACAGGTCGCCGCCGTTATCCGGGCCAGAGTGGGGCCCAACATGTTATTAGGCAAGTGTGCCATAACTTTTGGTGATTGAGTGTATTTAGAACTTCAACTTGAAGGCCTGAATGAATTATTTGTCGCTATTATATTAAGGATTGGATTTAAAATGGAAAATTACAGGTTTAAACTTAAGTTACCCACCTAATTAATGTTAAAAACATGAATGAAAATTTGAAAAAATACTTACGATAGAACAGACAGTTTTGACTAGCAGACTACAAGGTCATTATAGCTTGAAAACAATTTGAAGAGTCCGGATGTATAAATTGGAAACAAAGAAGAAAGAACAAGTTATTGGTTTAAGCTTTGATCAATTGTGTTGTGAAAAGTTGCGATGAAAGAAAACACAAAAATCGTGTGGTGATCAGGGGAAAGAATAATGTAAACAAAAGTCATAAATTAATATCTGATTTTGTTTTTGTTTTTTTTTGTTTTCTCTTTTTTAAGGATTGTGATTGAGTCGAATTAATATTTCATATTTATTTTGGATATCTGGTTATTGTAAGAATGGGAGAAATGAATCCTATAACTTTCTATGCATTTTATTTTAAAGTCTTTTTTGCATATTTTTAGAATTTTAGTTTTGTTGAAGATAGAGTAATAGGGTATTAATAGTATTTGATAAATTAAAGAGACATCAGCATTGAAATACTTCGACACATCCTTTAATCTATCTGTTCTCATAAATAGCAGAAATGCATGCGATGAAGAAAAACAAACTCCTGCTACTCTAATGATAATCTTAAATTAAATAAATTCATATCTGTTTTCTCCTAAAACCTCTTAGGGTTAAATATTCATCCTTTAATCTATTAGTTATAATAAATAGCGTAAATATATTCGATGAAGAAAAACGAACTCCTGCTACTCCAATGATAATCTTAAGTTAAATAATTTTTGGAGAAAGCAGATATGAATTTATTTATTTTAAGATTGTCATTGGAGTAGTAGAAGTTTGATTTTCTTCATCGCATTTATATTCTTGCACGCATATTTATATTGGTAACATCATTTCTATAAAGACTGAGTGCTTTCTCTATGTAGAAACACTTGTTTTCTTTACATGTTGCTACATAAAAAGTTAAAAGTTTTAGGGAGCGGTCAGGTCCAGAGGACCGCGCAATGCCACAACCAGGCCGGTGAGGCCACTGGAGGGTTAGCTCTAGTGATCGTAACCTACGGGACAAAGATGAGGTCTGGGGGGTCGGTTCGACGCTTGCCCGCGTTTAACTCTTCGGAAAGAAATCCGGTACCCATTCTACAAAGGGCTGGGTAGACCCTACGACTCGTTTAGAGGAGAAGAAGCGTGGATATATTTGAATCCGCCACCTCCAACCCGCAGCCAAGCACCCATACCCACTCGGCTACCGGGCCCACACATGTTACTACATAAATGATATATTTTTATTCAGAAATATGTTTTGTATTGTCTTTTATAATTACTAAAGTTAGTCTTGTTAGGGTTTTCGAAGCTGTTGATATAGCTTATTTTTAAAAATTAATTTTTATTAGGGTAACTGATGGTAATAACGCCATTCGGGTTATAACACCATCTAATTTCTTAGTTTGTTCAATATCCGGGAGGCAGCAGCATTTGTCAGTGGTTTTGTTGTCACATGAGTTACCTTAGACAACTATCATCAAGGCCAGTTGCATAGTAAAATGTTTCAGTTCGTGAAATTGCATACGTGAATCAACTGCTGCTGGATCCATCGGAATATTCGTTGCTAGTCAAAGAAAGCATACATAACTTTTAAATTATAAAATATTGACTGAAATCGCTTTGACTGTTATTATTACCTATGTTTTTACATTCTTTCCGCGTAAACACATTTTCAATATTTATGCTCCGTTTGGAGATATTTGTGGGGAAAAATCCAGATGGCGATTGCAGGAAAGAACGCCATGACTAGTGCAGGTATTACCGCCACCTTATTTGCAGCAAACTACGTTCACTAACGTTACGAATTCTTAGAAAATCGGTAAAAAGAAAATCATTAAACGTCAAAGCAACTGTTCTAAATAGAAAGCTTTTCAATGACGATGCTCCATCAACATAAAATGCCGTCAAACAAATTAAAGATCATTGTCAAATAAGGAAGAAAAAGATCTTTACTGTGTGACTACAGCGGTTATTATTATGACAAACGGTCTTCATGAAACTGCATACAGTGTTTGGAATGCAAAACTTAGTTCCCGAAAAGTGTGACAACTGTAGTGAACAAAAAACTGGACTGTGTTCATTGTGTTTATAAGGATGTGTACTTTTGTAAGACAGTAACCTTGAAAAAAATGTGTAATGCCACTGAAATTTATGAATAAAATTTCTATGTTTAGTTTGTAAATTTTTATTTCAAATCAAATCTTATGTCTGTCAGGCTCTTGTATTATGTAAAGAATAGAAAATTAATTTAGGCCAAAAATAACAAAAAAAGTACAGAACATTTCATTTGAATAAACTGTATTTTTTTACTTTTTTAACCATAAAAAATAGAAATATATCATAGATATACGATTCACAGGTTGGTTCAAAAATCAGTCGTGGATTGAGAGAATATAGACATCAAAAATTAAATTTAATAAATTTTAGTTTTATTTTAGTTGATGTGATTTGTGTGTGGTTTTTTTTTATAAATAAAAAGTTGCGAAGCGACAGGTATCCGACTAGTAAATGTTAAAAACATGAATAAAATTTAAAAGATACTTATGGCAGGACAGGCAGTTTCGACTAGCAGAGTCAATCTTCATCGGTCGAACAGAAATTGAAGAGTCGGGATATATAAATAGGAAACAAAAGAGAAAATGGTCAGGATATTGATCTACGCTTTGATCAATTGCTGGGATGAAAGTAAAAACAAAAATCGTGTGGTGATAAGGTAAAGAGTAATGTAAACAAAAGTCATAAATTAACAAATGATTTTGTAATTTTTATGTATTCCCTTTGTAAAGGATTATGATTGAGTCGAAATAATGTTGATATTGGATATTTGATTATTGTAAGATTGGGAGAGATGTATCCTATAACTTTCTATGCATTTTCGTTTAAAATCTTTTTTGCATATTTTAAGAATTTTAGTTTCGTTGAAGATAGGGTGTTGGGCTTTATTAATAGTATGTGATAAAATCAGCATTAAAATTCTTGCAATAAATTAAAGAGAATCAGCATTAAAATTCTTGCACGCGCATTTATGTTGGAAACGTGATTTCTTTCATGCTTGACTGTTTCTCTATGTAGAAACATTTGTTATATTTAGATCTAGCTACTTAAATAATACCTTTTTATTCAGGAATGTGTTTTATCTTGTTTATTATAATTATTAAAGTTAAAGTTGTCAAGGTTTTGGTATGCAATTGATATATCTTTGTTTTTAAAAATGAAATTTCGTTATTATTTAAATCTTTTATGTAGGGAATATTAACTTAGCAGTCGCTGTATTTATTTCTCTTGTCATTGTTTTGTTTTTTTTTAATTATTCATAAAGCAAATTTAACGTGCAGTGAATTCCCATGCGAAAAAGAAAGAAAAGATCGGGACATAAATAAACTTTCACGCCTATAACTTGTACCTTATATCTGGGGGCACGGCAGTGCCCCCGCCAAGACGAGCCGAAGGCAGGAAGGGCACTACGTACCTTTTCTGGAAGTGTTTCGTCGTATTTTTGAACCCTCATAGCTTCGGCCTAGATAATACTAGAGAGCTCAAATTTTCAGGATATGATGCAGTTACCATACTAATCAAATATGCTAAGTTTCATTTATCTAGCTTTTATACTTTGGATTTTATTAAGATCTGAAATACGTCGTACCCTCAATGCTTCGGCCTAAATAATACTGTGTATTTCTTATAAAAGTGCAAACAGCTTGTATATACAAGTTGACCAATAGAAAAACAGAAAAGTAGGGTATTGAAAAAAATCCATTTTCTAAATAATCTTAAAACGAAATTTAGTTGTAATAGATAATCCCACCCAAAACATTTCATGTAAAATAAGGGGTTGCCAAGACTCGCATGCTCATAACGCTTTCGCTGTTAAAAAGTTATCAGATCTCATCCTTCAAAAAGAAATGAAATCCCACCCAAAACACTTCGTGTAAACAAGTTGGTTTTATCTATATCTTGGTTAAAAAGTATGGCTTGGCCGTTTCATGGAACTATTTCATCTCACCCAAAACATTTCACGTAAAATACGTTTCCAAGATGCTCATAACGCTTTCACTGTTAAAAAGTTATCAGATCTCATGTAGAGCCAAGCCCCTCACTCTACATGCCTAACTCTAAAAACCCTACTATCTTGGTCAAAAAGTGTGCCTTGATATACTCCATATCCTTTACATAACTCCGTGGGATTGTCTGTGTGACAGCCACGAAACGGCCAAGGCATACTTTTTGACCAAGATATAGAGTTTTTAGAGTTGAGGCTTGTAGAGTTAGGCATCGTAGAGTTAGGGGCTTGGCTCTACATGAGATCTCATATCTTTTTAACAGTGAAAGCATTATGAGCATGTGAGTCTTGGCAACTTATTTTACACGAAGTGTTTTGGGTGGTTTCTATTACAAATATCTATATATAAATGCGAAAACCCTTATTGATTCATAACTAATTTCACACTTTATCATAGAGCAATGAAATTAAAATTTTGCAGAACTCTTCCTTAGCTACTATCGGGACTTTGATTAACCCCCCGAAGGGGTGTAAACGGAGGGGGGGGGAGACCTTTCTTGAAGGATATCGATATCATATGTGAAATTTCGTGTTTTCTAGTAAGGCGGTTAAGAGACATGGATATTGAAGGTGAAATAATAAGTTAAATTATCCCGCCTCCGGAAATATTA